>NW_019293184.1:0-39597 GCF_000500325.1 Leptinotarsa decemlineata
TTAATCACTCCTAAAAATATAACCCCTTCAATTCAAATAATGTATGCTTATGTAAGTATCTTCTTATATCGAATTGGAAATGAAATTGAATTTAAAAATTGAAATTGAATATAATTCCGGATCGAATGAAGCACTGCACGCATCTTTCCAAACATTATCCCCATTTTTCACCATTTCCAATTCGTGAACTGGACTATACCTTTCCATTTCTGTTGGTCTGAATTGGGTTCTTCCAGTCCAAGAAGAGCCACCTAATTTGTTCGTAGCATGTTTCGTACATATTTGATGCAATTTCTGGCTCCCTCGTTCCCAATCCGGTTGTCTCGTCAATCCACGGACTGTTTTTGTGTTGAAATATTTGTAGAATCCCTATTCTGAAATGTATGGTCGAGCATAAAACGATCCTTACAAAGAAGCAAAGTAGCTTTGAAGCGGTGAAAGGGTCGAAATAATCCGCAAACCACAATCGCCGGCCCTAGAAAATTGTTTCTGCTTGGGAACAATCACGTTAGAGACTCCAGCCAGTATAATAATTCATGGTGCTGACTTAACACGATTCGACCGTTTGTGTTGAAAACCACTTCCATTTCTCATTTTACAGAAAATTTCCACACAATTTTGTGACACATTTCATGTCTACTGATTGTGCTTGATTGAAGCTTGCAATTTTGGATCTAGCAGTAAAACCAGGCTAAGTAGAAAGCCTAAATTTTCCTTTCCCAAAACTGATTGTTATGTTCCATAAGTTGTTCATTGAAAAACCAGACTTGTTTTCTTGTCATATCCGAAACGAGAAAACCCTAACATAATTAAAGTCAAATAATTATCGAAATGAGTTCCTGCGTTTAACTGCAATTCCATAAACGACATCTTACGTACCTTACGTTCGTAATTCACTACGAAAGTGCCACTATGATAGTAAGGAATGTCGTAATATTTTTCAGAAATGAATTATGTGGAAATCCAATCGTAAGGTGTAGTTTATGAAATTACTATGAATCTTCATCAAGTAACGGCCGAATCAATCAGACTTATTTTCTTTAATGTTTATGATGAGCGATCCATCAATATATCGTTATTCTGTTACTGTGTCATATCAAATTTCAACATTATCAAATTATATTAGTGATAGTTTCAACAGGGTCTTCAAAAGTAATACTCGCGATGGAACACCACATTTTTAAGGAAAAACATATTAGGGGACGATCACGTATGGTGCAATTGCTTGGTGGCCGAAGGCTTCTCAGAAAACAGCCCAAGCGAAGCTCTCTGGCTTACAGAGCTTACAGAGCTTACAGGCTTGTCTGGCTATCAGTGGTGCCATCAGTACCACACCGTCAGCAGCCATGGAGATCCTTCTAGATCCACATCCTCTCCACATTTTTCTGAAAAGAGAGGCTAGATAGATTGAATACAGACATGAGCACATTGCCATTTGCACAAATCAACTCAATGCAGAGTGCAACATACTGTTGGTTGACATTGGAAGTCACAGCATTCTGGAAATGACCTCTGACTTTATGCCTCCAACTGTCAACTACGAACTGCCTTAGTACTATTCCCGAATAGAGAGAACTGGATCCTGCGAGAGAAGGAAATAATAAACCTGTTGGTTCACAGATGGATCAAAAACACCTTCCGGTTCTGATGCAGGAATTAATGCCACTGTATTTCAAGCGGAAATTCACGCTATTGAATTGTGTGCGGAGAGATTCGATAAATCCAACCTCACTCACAAGTCAATAAAAATATTCNTATATAATGAACGAAATATAAAAATAAAGTTTATTTCAGTATGAACGATAAGAAGCACTAGAAAAATTGTATACAGATATTAAATTGAAATCATATACAGTCAATATAAATAAAAACATTTAGCATGAACAAAAAAAGCACTAGAAAAATTGTATACAGATTACACATTAAAATTACATATAGTTAGAATGAATGAAAACAGTTATATAATGAAACAATCGCAATAGGTACATTACATCGAACAACACTCACACAGCAATCAAACAAATACCCTATTTTTTAAAAAAGCAACAAACAAATTAACCATGGAGAAGTTGACCTACACAACTCTTATTACATACATCTTCTACAGACATTTATACATTGTAGTAATATGTATTTTTCACATGAACATATTGGTGTTTCTGTGCTCTACCTGAGATCCAAGCTTCAAGCTTATTTATGAACATATTATTACCAACGATAGTTGGTTATCAGTTTTGAAAACTGAAATGTGGCCGAAGCATGATGATCTTCAGCCCGTTTCAGTCTTATACTCCGGGACAACCTACATTGAATATTCCTGAAGTTGGATGAGTTAGGGAGGTTTACAGTCATGGCCACCTATGCCACCAGATCTGAAAAGCTTTGATTTATTTTTGTTATAAAATCTCAAGTTCCTGTTTTACACCAGTGTATTAGGTCGAAGATCTGAGAATTGATCGATGAAAAATTATAGAAAATATTTTCGGGATATTTGAAAAAAACAAACGATTTCATGACAAGAAGAGCGGATGCGTGTATTACGGCTAAATGCCATTTTTCACAACAATTGTCATAAGGGCACTATTAGTTTAAATTATTTTTGCTGATTATTGTGTCCTCAGTTCTCTTAAATTGTTGAGAACTCACATCACTTTTCAATAACTCACATTATTTCGCATTATTATTTATTGAATAGGATATTTTTATCAGAATGTTTTATCCGAAACAGTAAATATTTTTCTTCATTTTCATTCCTTTTGAACACATAGCTAGAGAATATATACCTATGCATATATCTAATCATATCAAACATGACACTGAACATGAAACCGGGTACGAAACAGTAATTCCCTTTGAAACTTCCACCAAAAAGCCTTCATGAAATATTATACGTATCAAATGTATTCACCGCACATCAACTCAGGGAAATGTTCAACAGATATAAATTTAATGAATTATTTCATTGTGTAATTTAATGCAGGTATTTTTGGGAAGTATGAAAGTATATTTGATAGTCGATGTGTCGGTGTATAATCATGGAAAATAAACGAATATTGAAATCAGTATTGAAAATTCCATCAGTGAAGTTCAAATTTTTTTGAAAGCATTTTAAATTATAAATTATGCAGTATTACATACTATTCTAATACTTATTAAAAAGAAAAACGCTGTTTTCAATTAACATGCTTTCATTAGCTTTACTTGTATGTTTGTTTGAAGGTGGTTGACAATGTTTTGTGGTTCAGATACTGTCCTGTGTGAGTGGGTTTTCGATATAGAGATGTTTCCCATTTAGTGTCGGTCCTCTTTACCAGAAATCCAACCACCATCAATCGACTAAGAGGGGAATCATCAAGACTCTACTAGACCGTGCTTTCGGGCTCTTAATACAAAGGAAGGTCTCGAGGAGGAACTTGGCATCATCAAGAATCGCAACGGAATCGTTACTCCAGAGTGATGATAGAACAGGCTTTAGCTAGAAGACAACAAGAGCTCCACAAGGAAGAGAAGCCGTCACAACCATTACTTGTACTTCCCTACATCAGAGGATTATCGAATAAGGATCAGGATTAGAAGGATTGGGTCCAAGTATAACATCAGGACCTACTTCAGATCTGAGAACGCTATCTGTAGCAGCCTCACGAAAACCAGGCAACCAAACGTGGACTGCGATTCCAAGAATTGCATGTACCGGATACTCTGCGAGTGCGGAGAATCATACATCGGTGAAACTATGCGGCCATTGAAAGTTGGCATTACTGAGCACAAGAAACACACACAGCGAGAAGAAATCAGCAAATCCGGAATAGCAGAGCATGTTGGGACTCATCAACATAATATCAAGTGGGCTCAAGCTGAAATCATCCACAAAGATGAACACTGGTTCAGGAGAAAATTCAAGGAAGCCGCGTATAAGTTGTCCAACAACGTATTTAGTCAAGCTAGCGTAGAGATACGTAACATATGGAAACGTCTTATCAAGCGAAAAACGACCAACTTCCATTTTATTAGACAATGGAAGTCCGAACTGATGAAATACTTCACTTGTATGTTGGTCTGTAACATCCATGGATGCATATATTCCTTCATCAATTAAAGCACCTTCTAACGGCCAACCTTATTTCAACAAAAATTACGAGCGAGCTGTTTCCTTAAAAAATCTCGTCCACTGGCAGTGGCACAAAAATTCCTGTGCCGAAAACCAAACTAGCTTTGTTGGTGCTAGAAACAGCTGCAAACTTAGAATAAATGATAGCGAAAACTTCACAATCAGAGAATAAGGGATGAACTGCTAGCCAATACCAATGGGTCTAGATTCTTCTGGTCGATAGTTGAAGCTGTTGATCAGAATTTGACATAATCCATAATTCCACCACTAACACAAGCGTATGGTTCAATTGCAACAACATCCATAGAAAAAGCAAATCTACTAGCTGAACAATTTGCGTCCCACTCCATAGTCAATTTTCTGGGAGACATTCATCTCCTTGGAGAAAACCGATGCCTGGGTTTGTGTGGCATTGAATTGCACCCCAATTTGAAATCACTTCTAGATCCTCATTAAGACATTCAACCTCCTGCTGCCGGTGAAGATGTGCTTCCGCAGTCGATGTCCTGGGATCCAAATGTAATGACGAGATAAGCGTACTGTTTTCAGCAAAGCCATATACTGTATTCTTGGTTTTTTCCAATAAGTCGTTGATATACAATAAAACGAGGGTTTGAGACAATATAAATCCCTGGGAAACACCAGCGTGGGTGGTGAAATTATTTGAAAGATTTCCATCAACAGCCACTTGCAGGGAATGTTCTTTCAGAAAGCTGAAGAGCCATACACAGAAATGATCCGAAAAGCCAGAGTATGGAAGTTTGGCGAGCAAACCCTCATGCAACACATGGTCGAAGGCCTTAGGAATATCAAGCGTGACAGTTCTTGATTCTCCATGTTTCTCGATTGCGTTATTCCAAATATGGGTGTCACACGATTGAAGGTCTCCTGTTGATCTTTGTTTCCGAAAACCATATTGATGGTTTTTGATATCACTGAAAGCAAAGCGACTGGTCTATATGTATTTGATAGTTCTCTTGCCCTTTTTGGGAATAGGCTGAAGATGAGCAATCTTCCAACAACAACGAAAAACCCCTTTTTTGTGAGACAGGTTGAAGAGTCTGCAAAATACTGGTGCGGGTTCATTGGCGCAATTTTAAAGTACGATGACGGGCACTTCATCAGGACCAAACGCCTTGTTGATATTGAGCTGTTTGAGCTGGATGCTGTCGAAAATTGATTTCTGGCTTTGTGGATTCTAGTGTAGAATTAGTAGATGGTGCCTTTCCCAGAAATTCGACTGTGAAGTGGGACGCAAATTGTTCAGCTAGTAGATTTGCTTCTTCTATGGCTCTAGTTGCAATTGAACAGTCCGCTTGTGTTAGTGGTGGAATTGTAGATTTTGTAAAGTTCTGATTAACAGTTCAAGCTACCGACCAGAAGAACCTAGACCCATTGGGAATGGCAAACCATTTATCCTCAATTCTCTGATTGTGGAGATTTTTGCTTCTATATATCCAAGTTTGCAGCTGTTGCGAGCAATAATAAACATGGTTTGGTTTTTGGCACTAGGAGTTTTGCCCCACTCACAATAGGCCAAATTTTTGGAAGCGACAGCTAGCTCGCAATTTGTGTTGAGCCAAGGTTTGCTGTTAGAAGGTCGTTTCATTGAAAAAGGAATATAGGCACCCATGGATGATAGATTAACTTCCGTGACTTCAGAAGCACAAGTTGATGGATCTCTAGAGCTGAAACAAACATCAAGCCAGGGGAAATTTCGGAAATTATTTTGAAGACCCTCCCATTCAATTGATCTGTAATGCCATACATTGAGCGTCTTAGATCGTTCCCGAGCATTTATCGGTAAATCACTCAACACTGAAATGATTTTGTGGTCAGAAGATCTCAATAGAGACCTCACGGTGACTGTTTAAATTTCTGGATTGGTTGTTTGGTATAGATCCAGAAGACTAGCATAATCTCCATTACGTTAGACATCCCATTTGGCTCATTTATAATCTGAGTAAGTACGCTGCTTATTGCAAAATCTTCATTCGTCATATATTTTGTAGCAAAGCTCCATTATACATGAACTGTTGGTCGTATTTGAAAAAGTAATATGCTCACATAACTCATCAACAGAATGTCACGTTGACGAGAATTAAAAAAGTTTATATTGGATTGAAATGTTCAGTAAAACGACAGCTATTTCCAAACTGAACATTTGCATTGAAGTGTTGAACGACTTTGTTAGATGTTTTCCTTGTTTCCCAACTTTCAATTCAATTTATCTTTTATCTNATCCTCAATAGGGCAGAAAAATACTATGAAAATTGGACCGATTTTCCACCAAATACATGGATTCACGCCGGGAAAAGATCAGATGCTACGAAATAATGATATCCCCACCTACGGTCTATACGCATTCCCACCACTGACGTTGCGTCGCAGAATCCTTGGGTCTGTGAAAATTTCCCAGTCCTGATTTTCGTCTAGCGGAACGGCATCGCACGAAAATCCGCGCAAATGACATTTCTCGGCATGACGATCGGATGAATGAGTTGTTTTCTTCTGATGATGAGAAAACTGCTATAATCCTGTAGGAACTTTCTGAACTTCACTAGGAACCACTCTTGTGACTGTGTTTTTTCTCTTTTCTTCTAGAGATCTGGTGTTAGTTTTTTCTATCAATTTTTTATGGTATTGTGAAGACATTGAACTTCATTTTCTGTGGTGTAATAGACAATTGACATCATACATTATCGAGAAACGTTAGGCAAGTTTGATGTTATTAGTAGGCTTTGTTTGCTCGGAAAAATCTCTTCCGGGTTTCGAATCTCGTACGAAATCGATGAGGGTATACAAATGCATATCTCACCAGTTATACAATTGGGAGTTTTTAGAGCTGTGTCATTATCACAATGTATTCATTTATACTGCCTTTTATAAAAGTGAGGTAGATAGATAAATACATTACATAGATGGGGGATACGTCAAATGAAATTTTGATCTCGTACATATAAAAAGTAACTACGAATTGAATAGTATATAAAACAAATATACACACAAATATATGAAGATCTCAGCTTCACATCAATATCAATTAATTCGACAAGGTTACAATCAATTTCAAGTAAAAATTTGTCTAGTGTATAAAAGTATTTAGTTGATAAAATGATTCAATTTTTTTTTCAATTGGTGACAATGGGGACAATGTCTTCATACCGTTTGGCAATTCATTATAACTACTCATTTAAAGAAAAACAGGTGACTTTTCTCATTTTGTATAGAGATATTTTCGAGATATGAGTATATTATTTTTCCTAGTATCAAAATGTTGTGCTTCCATTGATAGGTAAAGATGTCTCAAGTTCTTATGAATGTATGTCAAGATTTTCAAAATGAATGCTTGTCACAGTTGAAATTCCATTCTCTTGAAATATGTCTCTACATGACGTTCTGTAATCAAGGATAAAAATCAATCTCAGCAGTGTCTTGGTTTTATGAATATTCTATCAATTTCAGTAGCTTATCCATCCACTTTACGAAACTTGTATCTTTGTCTTTCAGTTGCTACTAGTTTTTACTTTCAACATTCATTATATCGAATATCATTATCAAGAAATAAATCGTAATAAATTTGAATACGAGGTTGAATACTATATTGATAACCACTAATGATAGCACTGGTCTACAGTGGTTTTGTTGCCCTAGATATAAGATTGATTTTGGGTGTATTTATACTCACAATTCATGAAATCATCAAAGGTTTTGTAAGATTTGCTCTCGTTTTCTTTTAAATATTTACTTTCATTTTACATTACAAAAATTCGAAAACAAGAAACAAAATAACAGATATATTTATAATCTCAGTTTTATTTGGAAAAAAATATGATACTTAGAAGTAAATAGAAAGGGAAATTTCGAAAACATGTTATATTTCCATGAAACGCCTATTAAGAGCTTTACTTTTATATTTTTTCAGAGGACAATCTCTTCTTAAAGACCAGCAGTAATGGGCCATCATGTGACAACCCCATCGACCCTGATATCTTTCTTCCATTACTTTTAGAACCTGGTGGAACCGCTCTCCCTGCTCCTCACTATAATTTCCTAAATCATCTGGAAATTTATCCAAATGGTTGCGAAGATAGTGTAACTTGATACTCATATTTGCTCCTAGAATCTGAAAGTTTGTCAGCATATTTTGTGCAATTTCTTCATAATTTGGTTACTTTATGGTTACCTAGGAAATTTTCGACTACCAACACAAAACTTTCCCAAGCTTTACCTTCCGGAACAGTCATAACTTTAATGAAATCAGTATCTTTCATCAATTGCCGTATTTGAGGACCATCAAATATGCCACCTTCCAACTTTTCCATACTGAGTTTTGGAAATTTTCTATAAATATATTTAAAACAATCTACTTCCTTGTCCAAAGCTTTTACGAATTGCTTTATCATTCCTAACTTAATATGCAATGGTCGAAGTATAATTTTGTCTCTGCTCACCAAAAAACAAGTTTAAAGAGTTCATAACCGACGCAAATGAAGGTTTTGTTTTTCTTTTAGTGCAGATCGTAAACGGGACCCTATCTTCAGAGTTGTTAAACATCCTTGACAAAATTAAAAAAATACACTTCGCGTCTACAGAGTGTATCCTTTCTTCAGATTTAAGTACTCTTTGTTCTATACATAATTAGTTTATTTAACATAAATAGTTCGGCGGAAATCATGAGTTTTGCAGATGATAATGGTGGTACTTATAAAGCAAACACTTGGAATGAACTTCGGTAAAATATTGAGAATAATTTTCCTGAAATAGCTAATTGGCTTCAGTACAATAAACTTACACTCAACTTCAATAAGAGCTGTTATCTATCATTCTGTTCCTATTCATCAGAAATGCCACATTTGGGAGATATTGATGTTGGTCTAGATTCAAAAATTTCTGAAGTCCAATCCATACAATATCTTGGTACCATGATTGATCGGCATTCCAGATGGGACCTTCAAATGAAGCATCTATCGAATAAAATACAAGGAATACTTCCAAAATTCAAATATTTGAAAGCATTTTCAGAACATTAACACCTTAAAACAGTTTATTTCGCATTGACACAATCACAATTAACATTTGGAATTTTGGGATGAGGTGGTGTGAAATACTATTTAATAGACAAGATCAACGTATTACAGAAATGGATTTTGTAAATNATATTAATGGTGGAAATAAATTCATTACCTATTGATTTAAATGACGGCAGTGATCGTGAAACAGGAAATATGGAAGAGGAATTTTCAGAAGATTTCGAAGAAAGTTAGTGATGTGTTTTTGAAGCGATCAATATATGTGAGTAAGTAGTATTCAGAAGTATTTTCAATTATCATCCCGTTATTTGAATCCCTACTTGCCCACTCTCCTATATAAACGAAATATTCATTATATATATATTATATAGTGATTGTGGTTCTTATATAATCAGAAATGATTATTGAATAACGAAATCAGTTAGCTTCCTAACTATATTATTGAAGTAGAGCTGTTGAAATGTAGGTTGCACTATACCGTTTATTTGAACTATACTATGCATTGTAGATATGAAGTGTTTTCTTAACAATAATGTCTTTCCAAGAAACGTTTCACTTTATTCAATGATTCTTGCTAAGAATATGTTTCCAAAAATGTTCATTTGTTACAGCTTCTTTGAGCTATACTATTCTGTATATTCTTCCCATCTCAAACAAACACACTTTTTGAGAACAGCTGTTTATTGGGGTTTCTTAAAAATATTCGCTTATATAAAAATAAGTACTGAATATGAATAATATTGGTCGATTTTTCTTCTTCTGTTGACTCCTCAAAACATGATGAAGTTCTGTAAAATAAATGATCATGAAATATTTCTTTCTCATTGTCATATCACGGGAAAGAAACATAAATTAACAAGTTTGAAATTATGTTGAACTCATGGTGAATTTGACAAAACTAGTTTTCTCTTTTAAGACAATTTCATACTGCCCAATATTTGGGGGAAATACTCTGGAAGAAATACGTACCTCCGGATCTTTTTTGAAAATGCATTTGTGAGCATTCCATATTATGACATGTAATGGTCCTGTACCTGAAAAGTGAAAAATTGATTACAGCTTTCGTTTAAAAATATATACATCCAAAATATGAAATATTATTGAGAAAGAAGTTTATATTCCTCATATTTCCATGTTTAGAAACTGCCAGCTAGCCGCCCCGGATTCGCACGGGTGCAATGCTGATATTAAATATACATATAAGAGCATGCGATCACTGCTAACCATAAAGTGTTATCATAGGGCGCTATTTATAGGCAGGTGTCGCCAGCCGGTACCGCCGCAACCGCTATGTCCCTGCATTTTGAATCAATCTGTAATATCTTCAGAAATATGCTCCTGAATTACATGCTGTGACAGGCCATATTGCAATGTATGTCAGGTACTTAATTGGATGAGGATTAATACTGCAATGCTTGAAATCTAATGTGTAGTTCTGAAGATCTAAGCATACAAAGGGACAAACAGAGGGAAGTGACTTTGTTTTATATTATGTAGTGATACAAAAGATTGAGTCCAACTCACGAATTCAATATGAAAGTGATTTAATTAGAAAATCAACCAAGATATTCCTATTACTATATTTCTAACTTACTGCTAGCTTTGACTTCCTTGAAACAATCGCCATAAATTTGGGTTCCATTACTTTTGAGAACTTCTGGCATGTAAGTCTGCAATTCGTCGGGATCAATTTCATTATTGACAGACATCTGAAAGTTTCAATAATTCATTTACTATTATTGTGAAATATTTATTTACTTCAAATGAAGAGGATATCTATCTTCATTACCTACAAATAATCTTTGTGGTATTTGTAGTAAATGAAATAATAACCTGTCTTCTATTTCAAATTATTTCTCATTCGAGAAACCTAAATGAATATTGAAACCAGTACTCANAACATATGTATTGACAGAAGCAAGTGATTGCTTTTATGAAAAATACAAGATTTGGATTCTATGTTAAGCCATGCTGAATTTTCGATAATCCAGAAATTATTTATTATGAGTCAGAAATGCTCAGTTTTTCATAATCGAGAAATTAGTTTTTATAGGTTAATCATTTTCACCTTCGGAAAATCTATGTAAAAAGTGAATGCTAGTTGAATCGAGTTATTGTTTTTTTTTTAGATGATAAAATTTGTTTTTGTTGACCATTTTTTATTTATTAATCACTTTCAATTGTTGATCAGATCACTGAAGAATATTTTTTTGTGTTGAGGATTCATTCCTTGAGTTCATGATTGAATGCATTCTTATTTCCTATTGATTTCACTTGTGAAGGCGAATTATTATCTAACTTTGGGCCTAAATAGAATACAAATGTTAACGATGCAGGTGGGTTTGTAATTAAAAAACGCAGTTCTCAATATTTGTAATTGGAAGTAAAATTCATGATTCATTAACATTTCATTTGTTTACATTCTTGAAAATAACACTGATACTATCAGACATTTTGGAACCAACTTGAATCCAATCTGTTCACTGTTACAATAATAATGCGTTGATCAACATTTTTCATGTTCCACCATCTGAAAAATATAAAAACATATACACGTGTAGAGAGGGTAAACTTTTTAGTTCACCCTGATAAGTAACTGCGTGAATTCAAAGTATGTTTCATAAAAAAAATTTTCGTATTCGATTTTTTCCTACCAAAGAAACAGCTGAAAAATCGTACAGATTGTCATCTTAACGCAACTAAGGCTACAATGATTTTTGCAGGTTTTTCTATGCTTCGTTTCACTTTCAAAAACGTCCTTGATAGATGTCAAAGGAATTTCAAAATATGAAATACAAGTACTATAAAAAAATCGTTCAGGCACTCTAAAATATGTTGTGATAATTTCGATCTTGATAAATGTTCATTTATGATATGATTTCGATGTTTATTCTCACGCACTTTCAATGGCGCTTTCAATGAAGTTTTATCAATATGACTTTCACCATGAGAATAAAGTTATTTATGAATTGAATTTTCTGTTCTTTCTTCTGTGTTATTGGGTTATGTATGTATGGATATAGATCCCAGTAAATTTGTTGTTTTGTGACGAGCAATGAAAAGTATAACGCTAGCAATGGAAGGTGTATGTTTCTATGGATATTTGCATGCACAAATTCACAGAGAGGGCATTCACATATTCTGAGTATAACATCTCCACCAACGTGGGTGAATCTTCTTGTCTAACCCTCACTTCTCACTTAACGTTATTTGTATCTGTGGAGTAAGGAGGGTGAGGTAAGCCCACAGCCCTTATGCCACATGTGGCCCATTGTACATCTTCCCGAGGAGTTGTCCTCCTATGTCATCGTCCATCCTGTCCTTTCCAGGAAGGTAGACACGTCACTTGGAGACACCTTCTTCATATCGGCAGGTGTAGGCCAATACTCACCGAACACACACTCTCTTATTGACGATAACTCCGGGCACTCGCACACGACATGCCTGACAGTCTCATCTTTCTGTTCACGCATAGAGGTGTGTCCACAAGCCCCATATTATGGAGGTGTTCCCTTAGTTGACAGTAGCCAGTCAGAAATCCTACTGTTAAACGTAGATTTCTTCTGGTCATCGCCAGATATTTCTTCGGCGCCAGCTTTCCAGAGTCGCCCAGGGCGATCCTGGCAAGATTACATTTTCTGATTCCATCCCATCTCTTTAGGGATTGAGCACGGGTGTGCAGCGGTGTCCAGCCGCTTCCTTGGCCAAAGAGTTGACAATGCGATCACTTTCACTCCTGTTGTGTCTTTTAACCCACCTCAGGGTAATGTTATTATTTACCGAGGCTTTGGCTACAGTGGTGGCACTCTAGTACTAGCCCAGACGTAACACGTTGTCTGTTCAAGGCTAATAGAGCTTGTCTGCTGTCAGTGCAGATTGTTATGTTTTTGCCAGAACCTCCTTTCCTGGTTATTTCTTTTGTGGCGATTTAGATACCAGCCAGCTCTGTTTGGACAACGCTGGCATTTTTTTTCATTTCCCACTTGATCCGTAGGCTTAGTGATTTGAAGTACACTCCACATCCTCAGCCTTCTTTGGTTTTTGAGCCGTCTGTATTTATGCGTTATACTCTACATTTGTCTGTCTGCCTGACTGTGAAATGAATCGAATGAACAAAAAGGTTTTGCGTTATTCACTTCACGTTAATCAGTTTGACCGAATATTTATAAATTATCGCCGTATCGTCAGCAAAATTGAGAAATCGGCCTTTTGAATTGAAAAGTGGCAGGCTATTTATGTATAGCGTGAACAGTATAATTATTTATATCTGTTTCATTACTCAACTTATGTAATGGTTTGACGGAACCAATTTTTGGGGCCTTAGGAAAATGAGCTGACTCAAAACATGTATCAATAAAAAAAATCAAAGGACGAACAAGATCAGAATTTCAGGGGATTTTTTGACTACAAGACTATTAATAGTATCTAAAATTTCTTTGTCAAAACTACTGAACATGAATGTTGTGAATTTGATATGATTTTCTTTGAATTGTTAGAAATCGCCTACCTCTTCTTTTATGTATGCATATGTGACGGATAATCCAATAGATACCAATGCAAATATGATAATCCTGTTCATAATGGAGCTGAAAATGGAAAACAAAAATCAATTCATCTGAAAAGATTGTAAAAAGTGAAATACAAATATAAATTATGGGTGGACGTTTGTGAAGTGAATTAAATGGCAGTTAATATAAAATCACAGTTGTGTAGAGGTCTGTGATAGATTCATTCTGCCAAATAGTATTATTCACTCATTCTGAATGATTTTCAGCTTATTGATTTGAGATCACTGCTTTGACAATCATGTGAATTCTCCCCTTTGAAACTAGAATGAATTTGTGTATGCTCAAGTCAATATTATGGTTGATATATAATAGTGTTCCCAATATTGAGCCTTTGGGTACTCCAGGAGTTACAACTAGTTCACACGATATTGTTCCTGAAAACTTTCTGGCTGCAGTTTCATAAGTAGATATTCAAAGAAATAACGGAACATTCATTATCGAAACGAGGTAAAATCAGTCGTATCGGAGGTTTTTCGAAAATGAAGGTTTACAGATGCTTTGATATCTCCTTTATCAGTATTTTTTCAACACTATCAATCAAAGTAGTCTTCGTAAGTACCAAGTACATCTTAGAATGGACCGCTCCTCTCATGTATTCAGTGAATATTCATCAAACATTCAAAGTTACTTACTTGTAGAACATTGAGTTTGAAAAATATTTGTCGAGAATTATGACGTCACTTGAAATGGCGGATTTCAAAAGAGAACTGTTGTGTATATTCCATTTTACATTCTGATCATTGCATTCTGAGTTGATTGAAAAAAAAAACAACTGCATGTGTCCCATTCAACCTAAATATTCGTGGACTGAGTCTTCAGCCGATCCCGAAGATGGGAATCAACGGAAGAGGAGATGTCATTCCCCTCACTTTTAGGTTCGTCTCTCAAGGACGGTTGGGTGGTTCAGTTTAGCACCTCTGATGAGAGCTAGACGGATCGCGACTTTGTTGTATACTATGTAGTGGCAATGCGGCGGTATGTTCAGGTTTCTTATGACACCTATGTTAAATTTGCTGTCAGTATCAAAATGTTGATGGCACTCGTGTATGTATCTGTTCATGAATTGGTGAACTCTCAACTTTATGAAAAATAATGAAGTTGGGTTGAAACCTTTGCTTCATTACTTCGGGAGAACATGGATTGGGGTACTGTCTCGCAGTCGATTAAAAGCAGAGTATCCGTTTGAATTATGGAACTGTTTTTCGGCTTCTTGGATAGTCTAATGCGGAAGAATAATGGATTGGACGGTTGCCATAATGCCTCCAATGGAAAAATCCGTGTTTATCAAACTTCGGTCATACTCGATCATACTCGAAATGAGAAAAAGGCATATCTTAATCAGGTTATAAGTGGTAACCGTAATAGTAAATGTTTGTGGAATCTACTTAAAAATCTTAACATATATTCTCGTGAAAAAATAACTTGCCAGAAAGACTTAATGATCCTATTAAAATCAATAAATGTTTTTTGAGTAATTCCGACCAACATTTTGTACCTAGTAATGAGTTATTGAATTATTATAACAGTAATTCAAAAAATAATATGTCTACTGACAAATTTCGCTTTGAGCCGGTAACAGAAAATATTGTTTACAAATGTATTTTAGAAATAAAACGAGAGCCATAGGTTCAGATGAAATTAATATAGATATGCAACTTCTTTGCTGTCCTATAATGCTACCATATCTCACTAATATAATAAATTCATGTTTGCAAAATGATATATTTCCTGAAATGTGGAAGATTTCTAAAATACTGGCTCTTCCTAAAATATCTAATCTGAATACTCTCAACAATCTGCGCCCTATTAGTCTGCTACCTACTTGTTCAAAAGTATTGGAAAAAATAATGAGTTTTCAAATCAAATGCTTTTCAAATTCCTTCAATATTTTACCAGTCAACCAGTCGGGATTTCGTAAAGAACACAGCTGTACAACTGCTCTCTTGAAAATCACTGATGATATTTTCGAAGCTGCAGACAAAGGTAACACGACTGCTTTGATACTTATAGACGTCTCCAAAGCTTTTGATACTATTAGTTATCCAATTTTATATGCAATTTTGAACTTCATCGAGTTCTCTGAACCTGCTATGAATTCAATTCAAAGCTATGTTAAAGATCGTTCACAGTTTGTAGAAACTTCGAAGGGAAAATCAAGCAGTGAATTTATTAAATTTGGAGTGCCTCAGGGATCCATATTCCGCCGCCCCATCGAACCACTCTATATAGACGATCCTTCAGTTATAATATATATAGTTTGTACAATAATATTCCACAAAAATATAAAGTTACTGAAGTTTCTTCATTCGAATGCTGTTACAAAAAATAACTCATCGCTGCTCAATCATAAAGCCATTAATTTCATTGATTTCATAGATTTTATACTTCTGAAAAATTCTCAGTAATAAATTTAACATGTTTTCTCCCTCTCTTCCCTCTCTCTCCTCTCTCTTTTTTTCCCTTCTTTTTTTTTTGTTTTTTCTCTCGTTTAGTTTTCTTCAAGGCTAGAACTAAGATCAACAGTACATTTCCGGTACATGTTGTTTCTAGCCTTATTTGTAGTTTTTTTTATCATTTTCATATATTCTATATTTATTGTATTTATATGGAACTACAAATGAATATTATTATCATTATTATCATTATTATTTTTCATCGTAGTGTGCGCTTGTCAGGCCCTATCCCCCGAATCCTCGATACATTCGGGAGGGCGCGCCGGCATTATCAACCAATGACCACTCCCCACACCGTGAGGTAAGTGATCATTGGGTCCGAGAATCATGTGCCCCGAGCAAGCGCAGTGATCCAAGAATGACAGCCTTCTGCATCTGTGCGGCTAAGAGTTCTGCCTCATACACAGTGCGGCAAGCCGGTATGATTTTAAGATACGAGAGTAGAGAAGAAATAATTCCACCAAGGACTCCAATAATCAGAACAACCATCTTGACAGAGTGATCTGGATAGAGTCTGCGGAGTTCGGAGAGAAAATCTCGATATTTTATCCGTTTTTCCTCCTATTTCCTGACGATATTCATCTCGCCAGTTTGACGTTAATGTCAATCCACTGAAGAATTGACATCGACACCAAGGAGGTAACTGATCTGTTTGCTGCAAAGAAAGTAAGAAAAGTAGATTTGATTTTGTAAAAAGATGTTGATATTTTTGTAATGGTTTTCTAATAAATATATATGATCGTGTAACACCATTTTATTTCTTTTGTTATTTTTATGTTTCACGTTTTTTTACTATTCCACCAAACCAAACCCCCCCCCCAAATTGTTTTCTGTCTACAGCCTTGACTGTGCCAGGACTGGATATATTTATTTTGAATATATGGTAATCAGGCTTGGAGGGTAAGAATTGGATTCTCTGGCGTGAAATGAATATATCAAGTAAATTATTATTTCTTCATTACGGCTCTAATAATCGTTGATATGAAAGAAATATATTCATTTATGTACCACAACCGATTCCAAAAGTACAAGATAATGCTTTTGGTTTCTTGGGGTATGACCATGAAAACTCTTTTCCAGTAGTTTTCCACGGAAGAGCTCATGAAATTGGTTGAGAAGAGAAGAAACTTTAGAAGTAGGCCAAGAACCAACGTGTTCTTGGAACACGCACAAAGTACCTATCTATCAATTCATGAGTTACTTTGAATTTTAGCGAAACATTCGAAGACAGATTCAGAGTCGAATTGAATGTTACTATAGAAATTTCTCTGCGCAGACATGACTAATTACACAGCAGGTCATATACGTAACCCACTGTAGACACCTATCAATTGGCAAGTAGAAGGGACACAATGGTTTAAAACTGTCAACAATGTCACCAAATTCCTCTGTTAGTGAAGAGACATATATTGCCTTCTATGAACTGAAGGAAACTCCATTTTTTTAAACTTTGCATTTTCAAAGATGAGGAAAGAAAGGAAATATCACCGAATATGAGGTTAGGCGTCTTAGAAAAAAATAATTTGGAATAATATCTCACCCTCGAGACACAAGCCTGTTGAACACCACATTAACTACTGAAGTGAAGAATTGTGTAATGCATGCAAAATTTCCGGATTGCTTTTTCGTATTATCGTGATGAGGTCGAACTATATCAAAAAATAGCATCAGCTGAGGTCGCGATAATTGGATCGGTGATTACATCAATTAATGTTTTTATTTTTTCAAGACAGCGTGACAATTTGATACTCTTCTGAATTGTGTCACATCACGAAAATATAAGATTGCGTGAAATATAAAGTTCTGACGCGAAGAAAAAATACTGTGCCCTGATTAATTTTTTTGATGATAAAATTGGTCGCGATGATTGATATAGCCTTCGGAAACTTCAAGTATAGTGAATCAATCGTACCAATGAATGGCAGAAACATATTACGGGAAAAATGATCAAACACAAAGTTCATTGAGTCGAATAAATGAAAGTATGAAAGAAATGAATCAGTAAAATACCAGAGTATATCTGGATAAATCTTTGGCATGCATTTTCAGAGTCGTTTTCTGAATTCAGAGTGATGAAAACATTTCAATTGAATTATTTCTGAATATTCATTCTACTTGAATTACAGGCTCTTCAATTATGACTTTTTTTTCTGATGAAGATCCATAGTAATTTATATATCACTTGAAGAAGGTACTGTGCTAGTGAAACATGTTGTGATATATTTTTCAAATGAAGTTTGTGGAAATCAAATCGTGAGGTGTAGTTTTTGAAATCAAAACAAATGCCTTCGCAAAATCCATTTGTAAATGCTCGTTTCTATTTCTAGCTGCATTTCATTTGTTCTGACTTCAATTGTCTAATATG
Organism: Leptinotarsa decemlineata; assembly: GCF_000500325.1. Taxonomy (NCBI): domain Eukaryota; kingdom Metazoa; phylum Arthropoda; class Insecta; order Coleoptera; family Chrysomelidae; genus Leptinotarsa; species Leptinotarsa decemlineata. The sequence continues at coordinate 18,528 of NW_019293184.1, forward strand.
ATATGAATTGATTTGAAATCCCTGAACGAATATGTGAAAAAATAAAAATTGAAAAAGAGATTATCTGGAAAATAACATTTATATTAAGCAAAGAAACTGAAATTATAATGATGTCTCATACCTCTTCCTTGAGATTATTGTCATCGATTCGATGTCTTCCGATTCATTATCGATTCAAACAAAAAATAATTTCGTCTATAGGTTCAACAATATCATTCAAAATCATTGCAGATGTTTATTATGGAAGAGGGACAGAATAAACAAATTTTTCTCACCTGCTTCCACCAAAGTATCAGTTTTCAATTCACACTTCAGACTGAAAACAACGCAACCTCTTGTCATTTATATATACTCGATTCATGTTGCAAATCCCCTAGATTTTTAAAAACAAGTTTAAAGAGTTCATAACCTACGCAAATGAAGGTTTTGTTTTTCTTTTAGTGCAGATCGTAAACGGGACCCTATCTTCAGAGTTGTTTAACATCCTTGACAAAATTAAAAAAATACACTTCGCGTCTACAGAGTGTATCCTTTGAGTATAACATTTTGTCCGAAAATCAATTTGATTTTCGAGAGGGAAAATCAACGGAAGATGCTAGTTACAAATTTTTGAACATCAATTCACGCTTCCCTAGATAAATCAGTGCCAAAAATAAGTATCTTTCTTGACCTCTCGAAAGCCTTCGATACAGTTAGTCACCAAAAGTTACTGAATAATTTGAATTATTATGGGATTAGAGATAACGCCTATAATGTGTTGAAAGATCATCCCTCAGAACGAACGCAATAGGTGCGAACTGATGAGGTATGTAGCAGTCCTAGAAAAATTACTTATGGTGTTCCGCAAGGGTCTGTTCTGGGACCAGTACCTGGGAACTCATTAATCCTTAGCTCGCATAAGTTTCAACTTCTGAGGGTTATCGTTCGTAGGGGTGCGACAGCTGGTTAAAGGAAAAACAGAATTTTTTCAGATTTTAGTACTCATAATTAGTTTATTCAACATAGATAGTTCGGCGAAAATCATAAGTTTTGCAGATGATGATATTGGTACTTAGGCTTTATACTTTGGTACTATTGGTACTTATAAAGCAAACACTTGGAATGAACTTCAGTAAAATATTGAGAATAATTTTCTTGAAATAGCTGAATGGCTTTAGTACAATAAACCTACACTCAACTTCAATAAGAGCTGTTATCTATCATTCTGTTCCTATTCATCAGAATTGCCACATTTGGGAGATATTGATGTTGGTCTAGATTCAAAAATTTCCAACCCATACAATATCTTGGTATCATGATAGATCGGCATTCCAGCTAGGACCTTCAAATGAAGCATCTGTCGAACAAAATACGAGAAATACTTCCAAAAGTCAAATATTTGAAAGCATTTTGAGATCCTAAACACCTCAAAACAATTTATTTCGCAGAAATGAATTTTGAAAATTATTTTTGAAAAAAATATCAGTTATTCTTCCGAAAGTCTGTATAAAGAAACTCAAATAATGGATGCTGGTCAACTTTTCTGTCAAAAATTCTTGGATTTTTAAAAAACGGAAAAATAATACTGGAGTATCATGATCATACTCACAATACGAAAAGACATGATGGAATGTTTTTTCCTCGAAGTGAAAAAACAAGTGGCCAAAAGAATAGCTGAAGTTATGGATAATGGAAAATGAGTGTATATTTTTTTATAATTTATTGAAATGAAACAAACCAAAAGTAACAATATACCGAATATGACCCAAACACATGATTGTGACAATTTACCGAATATGACAATATACTTATACTTACCAGCTATGATGCCAAACACACTATTGTGACAGAGTGTATTTATAGTGTTTTGAATATCACGCACAAGCAGCCTAATGACTGCACTTGTTTATTTACAAATCAATTTTATTATATACATATTTTCATTATATACCTACCTATTTATATGCTGTATCTATATGTTGTGTATTACTGTGTATTTGTGAAATTTATTTTGTAAACATTCGTGAATAACCTTTTTATTATTATTATTATCATAAGAGTATCAGTCGCCTATTTCAAACATATTCCTTTATATCTCTTTGTTCGCACATAATTTACATTTCCATCCATCCATATTCCATCTAGTTGGTGCTACTGTGACGTCAAACATTTTTTGGGGAGGAAGTCATGATTGACTATACCACAGTCGGAATTTTTAGATTGAAAAACCATGACTATGAGAAGGAGTTGGCAGATATCCCTGAATTTTCAACATCAGTAATAAAAGAACGACAAAGTGGAATACGGAAATATCACAAACAACAAAAGAAAGCAATAAAACAAAACTGGAGTATATTGTTTGATATCTGAAGCAGCATCTTTTTTCGAAGGTATATATCTCGCTCAGGACTCAGAGTCAATGTGATTGAAAACAAACTACATCCTCTTCAGATATCCAGTGGTGTCTCTCAAGGATCGAAATTGGGACCGTTACTATTCTTCCTTTATACATTGCATTTTTAGAATACGTCACGCCATTGTAAGGTACAGTTTTGGTCTGATAATACCCAGTTGCATGCAGAATCAGATGCTAGAAATTCAATACGCATATATGCAGGAGGCTCAAAAACAAAAGAAGGCTCAGGATGTGGAGTTTAATCCAGATCACTAAGCCCAAGGATTGAGTGGAAAATGGGAAAAAATACTAACGTGGTTCGAACAGAACTGGCTGGTATCTCAATCGTCACAAAAGAAATTATCAGAAAAGAAATTTCTGGCAAAAACATAACACTGCACTGCACTGACAGTAGACAACTCCTTTAAGTCTTGAACAGACAATGTGTTACCCCAGGGCTAGTACTAGTGTGCTACCAAGATTTAGTCAAAGCCTCGGTAAATAATAACATTATCGTGAGGTAGGTTGAAGGGCACGACAGGAGTAAAGGGTAATGCATTGCGGACTCTTTAGTCCAGAAAGCGGCTGGACTAAGAATTTCAGGACCTAGTGACACCTACGGCCTAATAACTCCGACAATTGCAGAGCTTGCCAAACGTCACACCCATGCTCAATCCCCAAAGAGATGAGATGAAATCAAAGGATGCATTCTTTCCAGGATCACCCTGGGCTGGCGCCAAGAAAATATCTGGCGATTACCAGGAAAAATCTATGCTTGACAGTACGATTTCTGACTGGACACTGTCAACTAAGGAAACACCTCCATAATATGGGGCTAGTGGACACACCTCAATGCAGGATGTATGAAGTGTGAACAGGAAGATGAAACTGTTAGGCATGTCTCATGCGAGCAATACGAGGAGAACGTTCGGTATTGTGGAAAAACGATTCATGGCTTTTGCATCATGAAAATGCACCTGCTCACTGGTCATTGCTTGTTCGTAATTTCTCGGCCAAAGACACCACCTTAACCCTCCTGTACTCGGGTAGTGTTTGTGAGATAAATCAGTTCTAATTTTCATTGCTAAATCTACAGTTCGTGTGGCTTCGGGATTTTTAAACATTGGCACGTGGCTTAAATGGTTAGTTTGAGTCAGATCGTGACAGACATAGACACTACCCGAATATTCGCGTAACCAAATTCTCTGATGAGAGATTTGTCATTTTTGCTGTTTTCATTCCACTTGGTGATATTAAAAAATCATGGACCCGTATTTGGAAGAAATTCAAAGACTACAAACATTATATGAATAAGTTTCAACTGATGATGAGGTTCAATATGAGGATGGCGAGCCAGAATCAGATGTGGACCGTTGTGAATTGAGTGATCACGATTCCAGATGAAGAGCTTGAACATGAAATAGTGAATAAACAATCTACAAGCGGGGGTAACACAAATTTATTCAATGAATGAACGTAAAAAAGAAAATCATACAGAAGTAATGAGGTAGTCTAAACACGCACCTATGACTTGTGTTAGAAATAGACGTCAGCGAAACGTCAGGAAAAAATTTCAAAAATCCACGGCTTTCAAACTCGAAAAGCAATGACACTGGAAACATTCAAATCATTTTATGTTCATACAGAGCCAGATATTGAAACTTTTTACATGAAAACACAATTCTGGTCATCGGTCATTCATCTGGTCATTCGGCGCCAGCTTTCCAGAATCGCCCAGAGTGATCCTGGCAAGATTGCATTTTCTGATTCCATCTCATCTCTTTAGGGATTGAGCACAGGTGTAACACTTGGCTAGTTCCGCAATTGTCGAAGTCATCAGGCCGTAGGTGCCACTAGGTCCTTAAATTCTTAATCCAGCCTCTTCCTTGGCTGAAGAGTCGACAATGCGATTACCTTCACTTCTGTTGTGCCTTTTAACCCACCTCAGGATAATGTTATTATTCACCGAGGCTTTGGCTAAATCTTGGTGGCACTCTAGTACTAGCCCAGACGTGACACTTTATCTGTTCAAGGCTAACGGGGCTTGTATGCTGTCCGTGCAGATTGTTATGTTTTTGCCAGAACCTCATTTCCTGGTTATTTCTTTTGTGGCGATTTAGATACCAGCCAGCTCTGTTTGGACAACGGTGGCATTTTTTTCATTCCCCACTTGATCTGTAGGCTTAGTGATTTGAAGTGCATTCCACATCCTCAGCCTTCTTAGGTTTTTGAGCCGTCTGTATTTTTGCGTTATTCACTTCACGTTAATCAGTTTGACCGAATAGAAGAAGAATACTTTACATTTGTATGTCTGCCTGACTGTGAAATGAATCGAATGAACAAAAAGGTTAATATGAAATCTGAATAACTGTCAGAATGTTGGCTATGTTTTAAATACTACTGCTCCAGACTGCTCAGAGAAATCCTAAATCTGTGAAAATGAAAAATAGAAATTCAAACAATTGATAAGTAACAATCTGTGAGTTAAAATCCACCAAAATGGTTTTTTGTGTTCAGATTGACTCGCAGACAGTATAAAAAGGGAAGGTTGGAACATGGAATATTACAGCTTCTACATATGTATGAAATGAAGTGAAAAAAACACAAAAAACATTAGTAGACAAAACTTTTGAATGGACATTTACTGATTTGTGTGTGAATTATTTGATTATTGAAAGGCGTTTTCTCAGTGTGAGGGTATAATAATAATTATTGATCAACTATTATACCCTCAATTCTATATGTTGAGTGATTATTTCAATGTGTATCTGCATGAGTGTCATTGAGAAATCACTTTGTGGACTAGTTTCACGAAACATATGAAATTACCGGTATTGAGATGATAATTTTTTCTCACTTGGTTCGTACAAATTCCAGATTTTCCCAGAAAAGCATCAATTGAAGTTCAGGAAGTGAATTTATATAATTTGAGAATAATTTCTTCATTATTTCTGTATGACTCAATTCTCAGCTCAGACACCTTATAGGCCACTCCTCAGTGTGTAGGTTAGGTTCAAAGTGAGTGGGTCTATTTGACTCCCACCGCCACCCACCAGGATTTTTTGTGGCTCACACTCGGCCAAATAAACCCAGCTTCTTAACGAAGCCGATTAGTTTGTATGGTGAGTGGTCGTTCAGGTCAGATAGTGAGAGTACGGCTCTGCCGAACTCTGAAATCCTGATTCGGTCCCTAGCGGGGCAGGCTGCTGTTTCATCGTTGATGAGGTAGTCGGATGGTCAAGTTGAATATTCTCACCTTGATACCGGCGACAACCTTCCCATATAGGGGTTTTTGCACGTCAGTTACACCAGACGATTCCTTAGATTTAGCAGTGCAAGGCTTTCTCGCCTCTGGTTTTGGTTAATCATCACTTGAGCGCAAACGTTTGCTAACCTGCTCATGGGGGGATTTGTTCCCTCACCTGAGACAGATTCTGCGTACGCCGCTCACGAATTTGGTGCAATGCGGTTTTATAAGGTAGCCCGCACTTGAGGAGACGACTGGCTGCAACACCAAACCTTTTGTTAAGTTCAGTTATTGGATCAGGAGTTGGAGAGTTGAGAAGCTCTCGCTCCTGAACTGAATTTACAGGGAGCTCAGTTGGAGTTTTGAACTCGACATTCATCTCCTCTGTAGACCCGCTTCTGAACTAAATTCACAGGGGGGTCAGTTGGAGTCGTAAACTCGACATGCATCTCCTCTGTGGGCTCATTCCTGAACTAAATTTACAGGAAGGTCAGTTGGCGTTGTAAACTTGACATCCATCTCCTCTGTAGACTCGCTTCTGATCCAAATTTACAGGGAAATCCGTTGGAGTCGTGAACTCGACATTCATCCCTTCTGCGGGCTCGTTCCTGAACTAAATTCACAGGGAGATCAGTTGACTTCGTAAACTCGATATCCATCTCCTCTATAGACTCAGCGTCAGGAAAAAAATCATCTTTACTCTGTCCATAAGACGAGTAGCTAGGGAAAGAAGGTCAATCACGGCAGAGCCCCGCATTACCGTGACAAGGCGATGCTACGACGAGAGGGCGCCCCGTATCTCGAAGGTTCAGTGATAGGTTCAGTGTCATTCATCATCTTGGCTCGGATACACACACTTTAGGATCAGGCTATCGTTGGGTTGCCATTCAGTTAGGAAATAACAGAACCACAAGTGATTTTGTCATTCCCGTATCCAACGGAGCTGCCTGGAAGCAGGCATCCGATGGCCGGTTTGCTCAACCCCCACATTTCAAGCCAATGCACTCAGGCAGTGAAAGATAATAAGGACAGCCAACCCGCCTCTTCAGAGTGTAACATCCCTGCCTTCAGAAAGTAAAATGATGAAAACCTTTACTTTTTGAATACTTGGACTGCGAACTTTCAAGTCATATGAAATGATTATTTCCTAATTTGTTTGTGCAGAGGCATTAATAAATAATCACTTCCTTATTGTATCTGAATGAGTATTTGAACCCTGTTGTACATTGCCTTCTATCGTTATCTATTCGCATATTCATTTTTATTCGAGAAATAAAATCACGTCACTATAATTATCACTATCATTAACATTTCATGACTGGAACTCATCACACAACTAACCAGTCTCCACCAAAAATGTCGTTTAAGCGTGTTTTCCCACATGGATGACTACTCTGTATTTTATGTAAATGAAACACATTTGCTTGAAAAGTTGTTTATTTAAAGATAATTGAACATAATTATTCAAATATTTTTGCAGAGGATCACGTTCTCCTTATGATTAACGTTTTTCTTCTTTCTTCCTTCATCAGCACATGAGGAAGTTCTGGAAAAAAATACAATGAGAAAATTGCTCAGAGTCATTAAGCAGGAGTCAAGATCAGCCAAATACCAAAGTTCACTATTAGTGTAAAAACATTATTTTATATCATTACACATATGGAGAATATTTATTTTCTTCCACTTGCTAAGTGAAAAGTAAATAACACTTCACGACAGTTCAAGTTCGTTAACATTTCGGTCGTCGGTTTATGCATCTAAAGTGATTCCATTATATTGTGTCAATATTTTGGAATTTCATCATTTCAAACTTTGCCAAACATGGTGTATAGATGATGTCGTTTGAGTATTTGCTACGGAGCTGATGCGATTAGGAGACGTAATATTATCTTCTGAACCGACGTTGTACCAAACATGAGTAGAAAAAAATGAGAGAAACCATCCGAGAAAAAGGCTCATAACTGACAATCAGGAGCCAGCCATCAGTACAAGTTAACAAAATTATTATCTTTCTTATTTCTATCTTTTGGAAACTACAACCCTGCGCTCTTGCTGAGGTGTTTTTTCTCCAGGATGGTGCTTCCACTCATGTACCAGACATGAGTTTATAATAGAGAAGGAAAACTTTCAAGTGGAAGGCTAATAACTAACAACTGCGAGTGAATCATCAGTACCATTCCACGAATTTTCTTTTTTATCTCTCTTTCGGAAACTACAACGCTGGATTCTTGTTCAGGTGCTTCTTCTCCAGGATGGTAACCTCACTCATGTACCAAACATAAGTGGAGAACAGTAAGAAAATTTCCCAAGTGGAATCCAGTCATCACTATCATTTCACAAATCCGACGCTGTTTCGAAAACTTTGACGCTGTTTTTTGCTCTTCACTAGGATGGTTGTCATGGTCGTTCAAATATTATGTGTGATAGGAAAGCACATAATATATACAGGGCTTTTCATGATGAGCGTTAGTTAGCCGTTTCTGACAAACTATTTAACGGATTGACCTGAAAATTTCACAGTATGTATAAATCAATTTGACCTACACGTCTAAAATATTTCAGACGGAGCGTGGAATTCTTTGAATGGTTACTTGTCAAGACTCAAGAGGATGAACATTTCCTTGACAATATCATATGGACAGATGAGGCCAAGTTCACCTATAATGGAGTTTTCAATAGACACAACTGTTATTATTGGGCTCCAGAAAATCCCCATGTTGTCCGCCAAAGGGATTTTCAAGAAAGATGGCAATTCAATGTATTTTGTGCCATGAAGAATGAGTCAATTTTTTATATCGAGTTTACGTTTTAGTGCAAGAGAGTTCAAGATTATCAGCATTTATAAAAGTTCATGTTTGGTAAAACAAATATCGAAATTAATTTATATCTTCTAAACGGTAATAGATAGGTATAGGGAAATAGTATATAAATTTGTTGACAAAATGATAATAAATCATAATATGATATTATATACGGGATGTTCCATTTGAAAAATCAAAGAAGCCGCTACTTTATAGTAGAAGCGACAACGCCTCTTCGTCTAACATATTTTAGGCGTGTAGGTCATATTGATTTATGCATACTGTGGAATTTTCAAGTTGATCCGTTGAATAGTTTGCCAGAAACGGCTAATTAACGCTCATCATGAAAAGCCCTGTATGCACACTGTACTGCACTACTGAATCTTGCTTCAACTGATATAGTGTCGTGAAGTGATTGCTCTTTCTGATCAATAAAGGTTATAGAACACCCTCTACTTCATGTTTTTCAGCTGTTCATGAGGACTCGCCAATCATGAGGCAAGATCACAGCCTTTCTCTATCAGTAGCATTGCATTTTCAGTTGTTTCCATGAATTTGTATGCCATGCATATCACATGTGGATATGATGTCTCTGTTAACACATTCTTCATCAGCATTATGCCGCTTCGTTGATTTTATATGAAGTCCATACCTGTTCAATTTCCTCCACCTCATCTTGGTATAAATATAAATATTTAACGATTTTCTGTGATGAGTTTCATTGTTCAAAAAACAGTACTTCATTGCACTCCTATATCTTCCCTGCGCAAAATCCTAGATCAGTCAAATTGCGGAGAAAACATTTTGTTCTAGAGGAAATACTCCATTCACACTTTCAGTATATCAACCAAGAGAGTGTTCACTTATCTGTTTCGAATTTCCTCCAAAGAAATGGTATAATTTTGGTTTTTCGGTAGTATTTTTGATGTTTCTTGACTTTGGGGCCCCAAATTTGCGTTAACGTAGCCATTTCGTAGGAGAATTCAGGAGCTACTAACAACTGCTGTCTGTCCTTACCCATGCTGCGATTTTCTCAGGCATTACCTCCACATGAAATCAGAGCTCGAGAACAAAGTCCTTGTGATTCAATATCAGACAGTGCTGTTTCGATTTCCGAAGGTCTCATCAGGGGTACTAGACTGAACTACGTATGCCTTGCTAGACTCAATTGCCTTCAAAGGACAAACCTGAAAAAGCGGAGATGACACCATTCCTAACGAAGACGCTATCTACTGGATTCGACAGAGGCCTTGATCCACGAATATAAAACATGAACAAGACTCTCCAAGAAGATCTGTTAAAATTCAAGCCCAATATCGACCGCCAAACAAAATTTATCATCTGCCTTCAACTGCAGTCTTCATTGCATGGCTTGATTTTCAAGAATAGCCAGTCCAGCAATTTTTTTGTGGTTCCTTTATGTTTGATATTCGTGAATTGATTTTTCTGTTGGTCCAATAGATGGCGCTTCCGTAAAGGGAGATATCATCAACTTCAGTTTCTCAAAGTTGTTCTTTGAAAAAAGTTGAGTCCAGCAATGAATTCGTGTTTCAGTCTATAACAACTGATAAGACCTTGGCGTGTCAAAACTTTGCTGTATGTTGTGGGATCACGATGTTCTGATGTTATCCATGAGTTCTGTTGTCCATAAAGGGAGATGTAATTACCTTCACTCAATAAATTTCCAGGGGACTCCTGGAATGTTAATGTTCTTAGGCGAATGCTAAGTTTTTACGAGCTTCCGCTTCAAATATTTCACCAAGGAGTGAAAAACTGTTTTAACTGCTCCATCTCATGTTTTTGTGAATCATAATAGTGAAAATCATTACGGGATTTCATTTGTTATGTTCTGAGAATGAAACTAGAACATTTTTATTGAAACTACTCTTAGAGAAGATTTGATGCATATCCATAGAACACAGAAGTTTCGTCCCAACAGTTTTCTTTCTTCTTCAGAATTGTATTTTTATGTGTGATGAATAATGATATTTTTTCCGATTCTGAGAAACTGAAATACCTCAAAAAATGTCAATCAAAATGTCAGACATTATCGATTTCACCCATCTAGAAACTTGGGAATTATGTATTTTGAATATGAAATGGAAGATGTTGTTTTACAGGGCTAGTACTAGTGTGCCACCAAGATTTAGTCAAAGCCTCGGTAAATATTAACATTATCCTGAGGTAGGTTGAAGGGCACGACAGGCGTAAAGGGTATCGCATTGCGGACTCTTTAGTCCAGAAAGCGGCTGGATAACTCCGACAATTGCGGAGCTTGCCAAACGTCACACCAATGCTCGATCCCCAAAGAGATGAGATGAAATCAAAGGATGTAGTCTTGCCAGGATCACCCTGGGCTGGCGCCGAGAAAATATCTGGCGATTACCAGGAAAAATCTATGCTTGGCAGTACGATTTCTGACTGGACACTGTCAACTAAGGAAACACCTCCATAATATAGGGCTAGTGGACACACCTCAATGCAGGATGTATGAAGTGTGAACAGGAAGATGAAACTGTTAGGCATGTCTTATGCGAGTGTCCCGAGTTATCGTCAATTAGAGAGTGTGTGTTCGGCGAGTCTTGGCCTACATCTGCCGATATAAAGGAGACGTCCCCCAGTGACCTGTCCACCTTCCTGGAAAGGACATGACGAAAAATGACCTAGGAGGACAACTCCTCGTGAAGATGTACAATGCGTCACATGTGGCCTAAGAGCTACACTCACCCTCCCTACTCTACAGATACAGATACCCAGTTGCATGATAATGTCTCTGGTCAGGATGTCGATATTGCATTGGATAACATTATCGAACATATTTCGGACCTGATTAGCGACTTTCGAAACATTCGTCTCTTCAAAAGATTCTACAGAGTCGGATCTGGTGATAGCCTGTTGAAAAACAACTTCTTTCCTGAGTATAACCACGATGGACATTGAAATATATTCGACTGACATTTATGCCAGAAGTTTCACATCAGATAGTCTTGCAGATGCATACCGTTCATCCCGCAGCCAGGAGAACGGTCTGAGAGAAAAATGTCTCAACTTGTTGGGCTAAATATAGTTGCCTTTGGAGGAAGCATTCTCTCAAGGTCTCAAAGCTGGGGGCTAGATCTGGAGAATGCTGTGGATGCGAAAGCAACTCAAAACCCAGCTCATGCAACTTTGCCATCATTTCCATTGATTTGTGACACGGTGCATTGTCTTGATGAAACAGCACTTTTTTTTCTCCAAATAGGGCAGTTTTTCCGCGATGTCCTCCTCCAAACGATGCAATAACGCTATGTAATAGTCGCTGATGATGGTTCTTCCTTCTGAAGATAGTCCATGAATATTATATCATGCTCATTCTGAAAAACGGATGCCATAACTTTGCCAGCCGACTGTTGCATCTTTGCACGCTTTGGAGTCGGATCACCACGTGCAGTCTACTCAGATGACGATCGTTTTGAAGTTAGAGGAGAAGTGAATGGCGACGCTCGCGCTGGACGCCCTAGCACATCAACAACTGATGAAAATGTTGACAAAGTGAAGAAAATTATTATGAAAATCGTAGGACCACTATCAGAGAAGTTGGGCATTAAGCGTGTGGCAGCGAAGTCAGTTCGATAATTGCTCAATTTCCACCAGAAAAACCGTCGCATGAACATCGCTCAGGAAATGTTGAATGATGATAACGGCGATCCAGATTTGCTCAAAAGCGTCATAACTGATGACGAATAATGATTATATGGTTATGACATCGCAACAAAATACCAATCGTCTCCATGGAAGGGAACAGGAGAGTCAAGACCAAAAAAGAACGTCAAGTTCGATCAAATATCAAGGTTTTGCTGACTGTTTTCTTTGATAACCGTGAAGTAGTGCATCAGGATTTCTCGCCACGAGGTCCTACGGTCAATAAGAAGTACTATCTTGAAGTTTTGCGCCGCTTGCGAAAAGCAATACAAGGAGAACGTTCGGTATTGTGGAAAAACAATTCATGGCTTTTGCATCATGAAAATGCACCTGCTCACTGGTCATTGCTTGTTCGTAATTTCTCGGCCAAAGACACCACCTTAACCCTCCTGTACTCGGGTGGTGTCTGTGAGACGAACCAGTTCTAATTTTCATTGCTAAATCTACAGTTCGTGTAGCTTCGGGATTTTTAAACATCGGCACGTGGCTTAAATGGTTAGTTTGAGTCAGATCGTGACAGACATAGACACTACCCGAATATTGGCGTAACCAAATTCTCTGATGAGAGATTTTTCATTTTTGCTGTTTTCATTCCACTTGGTGATATTAAAAAATCATGGACCCGTATTTGGAAGATCTTCAAAGACTACAAACATTATATGATGAAGTTTCAACTGATGATAAGGTTCAACATGAGGATGGCGATCCAGAATCAGATGTGGACCGTTTGAATTGAGTGATCACGATTCCAGATGAAGAGTTTGAACATGAAATAGTGAATGAACAATCTACAAGCGGGGGCAACACAAATTTATTCAATGATTGTAAACGTGAAAAAGAAAATCATACAGAAGTAATGAAGTAGTCTAAACACGCACCTATGACTTGTGTTAGACAAAGATGTCAGAATCTTGTGACACATTTACCAGGCACAAAGGGAAGAGTGAAGAATATTACAAATCCATTAGAATGTTGGTCTGCTTCCTTTACTATCGATTTGCTTCAATTGATCGTCGAGAATACAAACATATATATTGCAACAGTTGCACCAAAGTACAAAGACAAACTGGATGTGCTACCTACAAATATTGTAGAACTGAAGGCTGTCATTGGGATTCTCTACTTGATAGGGCTTTATAAAAGTGGGAGAAAAAAATACAAAAGACTTTTGGGCTGGATATAACTCCTGCCTCGAAATTATTCGTGCAACAATGGCCCATCGCAGATTTACCTTTTTATTGTCTTACATACGATTTGATGATGTTCATACGAGAAGTGAAAGAAAGAAGACTGACAAATTGTGCCCCATTGGAACTTTTTTGAATGCTTCGTACAAAACTGTAAGGACTGCTACACTACAGGTTTCTATGTGACATTGGATGAGGCCACTGTGGCTTCCGCATGTACATTCCCAAGAAACCAGCCCGTTATGGTATGAAAGTGTTCGCGTTGACTGATGCGAAAACTTATTATGTTCAGAAGTTTATGTTGGACTTCAACCCAATGGTCCATACAATATTTCAAATAAAACATATGAAGTTGTGGAAAGGATGTGTGCTCCTATATATGATTCGGGAAGAAATGTTACAATGGACAATTGCTTCACAAGGTTGGACATTGTAGAGCATATGGTGGAAAATCATAGGATATCAATTGTAGGAACTATTCGCAAGAATCGATCAGAAATTCCTGCAGAACTGAAAGATATCACGTCGATGCAAGTGTATTCCTCCATATTTGCATTCCGTAGAAATGCCACTTTGGTATCATATGTACAAAAAAATGTCCTTTCATTTCTTCCATGCACTTTGATGACGAAATTGACGCAGCGAAAGGAGACCAGTGCAAGTCAGATATGATTACCTGTTATAACATAACTAAATGCGGTGTTGATTCGGCTGACCAAAAGATGGCTGCATATAATGTAAGTAGAACCACTTGCCGATGGTTATCTTCTGTAATATGCTCAACATCTCAGGAGTAAATGCTTTTGTAATGAGTCAAAGCAATGCCCCTCCCCCGGATAACAATCACAAACAGCTTACGACTCAGTTATGGCAGATCTAAATAATCGAGCAATTATTCCACTTATTAGAAAATATATCAGGGGTTGGCGCTGAAGTTCTTCGGTACGACCACTCTGACTCCGCGATCAAGGCGCGAAAATGAACATGGACATTGAGCTTATAGCAGAAATCGAAAAAAGAGGTATTTTTGCGGAAGGTGTTCGAAATGGCTTTGTTCAGAACACGTTAGTACATTTTGTAGAGATTGCGAAGATGAAAGTTACGAAAATTAACTTTATTTTTGATTAATTCATTCATAGTCTAATTTTGTCAAATTATGCAGCAAGTAGAAAAAACAGGTGTTATTTTTTTGTTTGGATTTAATACACCTTTGATACTGTTAATCAATATATCATATATCTATATCAAGATGGAGTAGTAGAAAGCCAAATACTTTCTTTATCAAATCAATTCTAAATGAAAAGTTTTTTCACTCTATTCATCTCATTATGTTTTTCAAAATTGAAAAACGTGTCTGACAGACACCACCCGAGTGTGTACATTACTTTGTTTCATCCGAGTGCAGGAGGGTTAATCATGCCTCAGCCATCGCATTCACCAGATTTGCCCCCCTGCGAATTTTTCCTGTTACCAAGAATGAAGAGACTCATGAAGGGACGTCGTTTTGCGACGATTGAGAAGATAAAAATTGAAACGCTGATAGAGCTCAGGGACATACCAGAAAGTGCTTCGAGGATTGGAAAAAACGCTGGTACAAGTGTATTATATCTGAGAGGGACTCATTTGAAAGAAAAAAATAGAAATTGATTGATAAATATAACGTTTTACACAAAAAATCGAACGAACAGCGTATTTTTGAGATGTTCAACTTTGAACTTTCAATATTAGAGTTTTTTTCGTGTTGCTCATATGGCCAACACATTTCTTACGAAACCATTCCTGTGTGCTGATGGAAATACGAAATTTGATGGGCAGAGTTATTGCAGTGGTTATATATCATTGAATTTCGTGATGGAATCCATCATTCGAAGAATCTGAAAAACGAATAATTGATAATTACTCAACCAATCTAATAATTTTCATGCTGTTGAGCTTTGAATCATTACATACTTTTTCGAAAATCTAGAAGGCAATAATTGCTTCCTAATAGACAGGTTAGTTGTGTATCGTGAATATATGAGTGAGAAGGTTTGACGTACTTTCCGAGTAAGTCACCCCTGGAAAACATTCAAATCATTTCATGTTCATACCGACCCATATATTGAAACTTTTTACATCAAAAGACACTCCATTCAATGTCCATTAGTTTCAAAACAAAAATCAAATGTTTTTAACGTATACAAACAGTGTCTTCGAGATGTTAACGATGCAGGTGGGTTTGTAATTAAAAAACGCAGTTCTCAATATTTGTAATTGGAAGTAAAATTCATGATTCATTAACATTTCATTTGTTTACATTCTTGAAAATAACACTGATACTATCAGACATTTTGGAACCAACTTGAATCCAATCTGTTCACTGTTACAATAATAATGCGTTGATCAACATTTTTCATGTTCCACCATCTGAAAAATATAAAAACATATACACGTGTAGAGAGGGTAAACTTTTTAGTTCACCCTGATAAGTAACTGCGTGAATTCAAAGTATGTTTCATAAAAAAAATTTTCGTATTCGATTTTTTCCTACCAAAGAAACAGCTGAAAAATCGTACAGATTGTCATCTTAACGCAACTAAGGCTACAATGATTTTTGCAGGTTTTTCTATGCTTCGTTTCACTTTCAAAAACGTCCTTGATAGATGTCAAAGGAATTTCAAAATATGAAATACAAGTACTATAAAAAAATCGTTCAGGCACTCTAAAATATGTTGTGATAATTTCGATCTTGATAAATGTTCATTTATGATATGATTTCGATGTTTATTCTCACGCACTTTCAATGGCGCTTTCAATGAAGTTTTATCAATATGACTTTCACCATGAGAATAAAGTTATTTATGAATTGAATTTTCTGTTCTTTCTTCTGTGTTATTGGGTTATGTATGTACTAAATCTGTGAAAATGAAAAATAGAAATTCAAAAAATTGTTAAGTAACAATCTGTTAATTATGATTTCGATGTTTATTCTCACGCACTTTCAATGGCGTTTCAATGAAGATTTGTCAATATGACTTTCACCACGGGAACAAGATTATTTATGAATTGAATTTTCTGTTCTTTCTTCTGTGTTATTGGGTTATGTATGTGTGGATATAGATCCCAGTCAATTTGTTGTTTTGTGATGAGCAATGAAAAGTGTCTGTTTCTATGGATATGTGCATGCACAAATTCACAGAGAGGGCATCCACTGATTCTAAGTATGAAATCTCCGCCAACGTGGATGAATATCCTTGTCTAACCCTCACTTCTCACTTAACGTTATTTGTATCTGTAGAGTAGGGAGGATGAGTGTAAGCCCACAGCACTTAGGCCACATGTGACCCATTGTACATCTTCCCGAGGAGTTGTTCTCCTATGGCATCGTCCATTCTTTCCTTCCCAGGAAGGTGGACACGTCTCTTGGAGACACCTCCTTCATATCGGCAGGTGTAGGCCAAGACTCACCGAACACACACTCTCTTATTGACGATAATTCCGGGCACTCGCACACGACATGCCTAACGACATAGAGGTGTGTCCAAAAGCCCCATATTATGGAGGTGCTCTCTTAGTTGACAGTGGCCAGCCAGAAATCTTACTGTCAAGCGTAGATTTTTTCTGGTCATCGGTCATTCATCTGGTCATTCGGCGCCAGCTTTCCAGAATCGCCCAGAGTGATCCTGGCAAGATTGCATTTTCTGATTCCATCTCATCTCTTTAGGGATTGAGCACAGGTGTAACACTTGGCTAGTTCCGCAATTGTCGAAGTCATCAGGCCGTAGGTGCCACTAGGTCCTTAAATTCTTAATCCAGCCTCTTCCTTGGCTGAAGAGTCGACAATGCGATTACCTTCACTTCTGTTGTGCCTTTTAACCCACCTCAGGATAATGTTATTATTCACCGAGGCTTTGGCTAAATCTTGGTGGCACTCTAGTACTAGCCCAGACGTGACACTTTATCTGTTCAAGGCTAACGGGGCTTGTATGCTGTCCGTGCAGATTGTTATGTTTTTGCCAGAACCTCATTTCCTGGTTATTTCTTTTGTGGCGATTTAGATACCAGCCAGCTCTGTTTGGACAACGGTGGCATTTTTTTCATTTCCCACTTGATCTGTAGGCTTAGTGATTTGAAGTGCATTCCACATCCTCAGCCTTCTTAGGTTTTTGAGCCGTCTGTATTTTTGCGTTATTCACTTCACGTTAATCAGTTTGACCGAATAGAAGAAGAATACTTTACATTTGTATGTCTGCCTGACTGTGAAATGAATCGAATGAACAAAAAGGTTAATATGAAATCTGAATAACTGTCAGAATGTTGGCTATGTTTTAAATATTACTGCTCCAGACTGCTCAGAGAAATCCTAAATCTGTGAAAATGAAAAATAGAAATTCAAAAAATTGTTAAGTAACAATCTGTTAATTAAAATCCACCGAAATGGTTTTTTGTGTTCAGATTGACTCGCAAACAGTATAAAATGGAAAGTTCAAACATGGAATGTTACAGCTTCTACATATATATGAAATGAAGTGAAAAAAACATGAAAGAGCATTGGTAGACAAAACTTTCGAATGAACGTTTACTGATTTGTATGTGAATTATTTGATTTTTGAAAGGCGTTTTCTCAATGTGAGGGTATAATATTAATTTATGCTTGAAGAAGCTATTGTATAGCGAAACACGTGTCGCGGTTTTTGTAAAACCCTTATAGTGGAAATCATTATTTTCACGAAAGATATGAAATTCACGGTATTGAAATGATAATTTTTTTTCACTTGGTTCATACAAATTCCAGATTCTCCCAGAAGCTTCTGAATAATTGAAGTGCAGGAAGTCAATTTATATAATTTGCGAATGATTCCTTCATTAATTCTGTATGACTCAATTCTCAGCTCAGACATCTTATAGGCCACTCCTCAGTGTGTAGGTTAGGTTCAAAGTGAGTGGGTCTATTTGACCCTCCACCGACACCCACAAGGATCTATTGTGGCTCACACCTGTTCACTCTCAGCCAAATGAACCTAGCTTCTTAACGAAGCCGATTAGTTTATATGGTGAGTGGTCTCTCACGTCAGATGGTAAGAGTACGGCTCTGCCGAACTCTAAAAACCTGATTCGGTCCCTAGCGGGCAGGCTGCTGTTTCATCGTTGATGAGGTAGTCGGAGGGTCAAGTTGAATATTCCCACCTTGTTATCGGCGACAACCTTCCCGTATGGGGGTTTTTGCACGTCAGCTACACCTGACGATGCCTTAGATTTAGCAGTGCAGGGCTTTCTCGCCTCTGGTTTTGGTAAATCATCACTTGAGCGCAAATGTTTGCTAAACTGCTCATGAGGGGGTTTGTTCCCCTACCTGAGACAGATTCTGCGTACGCCGCACACAAATTTGGTGCAAGGCGACTCAGTAGTTTCCTGGCTCCACCACCAAACCTTTTTTCAGGTTCAGTTATTGGATCAGGAGTTGGGGAGTTGAGAAGCTCTCGCTCCTGAACCAAATTTACAGAGAGATCAGTTGGAGTTTTGAACTCGACATCCATCTCCTCTGTAGACCCGCTCCAGAACTAAATTCACAGGGAGATCAGTTGAAGTAGTAAACTCGACATCCATCTCCTCTGTGGGCTCGTTCCTGAACTAAATTCACAGGTAGGTCAGTTGGCGTTGTAAACTTGACATCCATCTCCTCTATATACTCAGCGTCAGAAAAAAAAATTATCTTCACTCTGTCCATGAGACGAGTAGCTAGGGAAAGAAGGTCAATCACGACAGAGCCCCGCATTATTGTGACAAGGCGATGCTACGACGAGAAGGCGCCTGGTATCTCGAAGGTTCCGTAGAGACAGCTGATAGGCTCAGTGTCATTCATTATCTTGGCTCGGATACATACACTTTAGGATCAGGCCATCGTTGGAATGACATTCAGTTAGGAAATAACAGAACCACAAGTGATTTTGTCATTCCCGTATCCAACGGAGCTGCCTGGAAACATGCATCCGATGGCCGGTTTGCTCAACCCCCACATTTCAAGCCAATGCACTCAGGCAGTGAAAGATAATAAGGACAACCAACCCGCCTCTTCAGATTGTAACATCCCTGCCTTCAGAAAGTAAAATGATGAAAACCTTTACTTTTTGAATACTTGGACTGCGAACTTTCAAGTCATATGAAATGATTATTTCCTAATTTGTTTGTGCAGAGGCATTAATAAATAATCACTTCCTTATTGTATCTGAATGAGTATTTGAACCCTGTTGTACATTGCCTTCTATCGTTATCTATTCGCATATTCATTTTTATTCGAGAAATAAAATCACGTCACTATAATTATCACTATCATTAACATTTCATGACTGGAACTCATCACACAACTAACCAGTCTCCACCAAAAATGTCGTTTAAGCGTGTTTTCCCACATGGATGACTACTCTGTATTTTATGTAAATGAAACACATTTGCTTGAAAAGTTGTTTATTTAAAGATAATTGAACATAATTATTCAAATATTTTTGCAGAGGATCACGTTCTCCTTATGATTAACGTTTTTCTTCTTTCTTCCTTCATCAGCACATGAGGAAGTTCTGGAAAAAAATACAATGAGAAAATTGCTCAGAGTCATTAAGCAGGAGTCAAGATCAGCCAAATACCAAAGTTCACTATTAGTGTAAAAACATTATTTTATATCATTACACATATGGAGAATATTTATTTTCTTCCACTTGCTAAGTGAAAAGTAAATAACACTTCACGACAGTTCAAGTTCGTTAACATTTCGGTCGTCGGTTTATGCATCTAAAGTGATTCCATTATATTGTGTCAATATTTTGGAATTTCATCATTTCAAACTTTGCCAAACATGGTGTATAGATGATGTCGTTTGAGTATTTGCTACGGAGCTGATGCGATTAGGAGACGTAATATTATCTTCTGAACCGACGTTGTACCAAACATGAGTAGAAAAAAATGAGAGAAACCATCCGAGAAAAAGGCTCATAACTGACAATCAGGAGCCAGCCATCAGTACAAGTTAACAAAATTATTATCTTTCTTATTTCTATCTTTTGGAAACTACAACCCTGCGCTCTTGCTGAGGTGTTTTTTCTCCAGGATGGTGCTTCCACTCATGTACCAGACATGAGTTTATAATAGAGAAGGAAAACTTTCAAGTGGAAGGCTAATAACTAACAACTGCGAGTGAATCATCAGTACCATTCCACGAATTTTCTTTTTTATCTCTCTTTCGGAAACTACAACGCTGGATTCTTGTTCAGGTGCTTCTTCTCCAGGATGGTAACCTCACTCATGTACCAAACATAAGTGGAGAACAGTAAGAAAATTTCCCAAGTGGAATCCAGTCATCACTATCATTTCACAAATCCGACGCTGTTTCGAAAACTTTGACGCTGTTTTTTGCTCTTCACTAGGATGGTTGTCATGGTCGTTCAAATATTATGTGTGATAGGAAAGCACATAATATATACAGGGCTTTTCATGATGAGCGTTAGTTAGCCGTTTCTGACAAACTATTTAACGGATTGACCTGAAAATTTCACAGTATGTATAAATCAATTTGACCTACACGTCTAAAATATTTCAGACGGAGCGTGGAATTCTTTGAATGGTTACTTGTCAAGACTCAAGAGGATGAACATTTCCTTGACAATATCATATGGACAGATGAGGCCAAGTTCACAAAAAAGGGAGTTTTCAATAGACACAACAGTCATTATTGGGCACCAGAAAATCCCCATGTTGTCCGCCAAAGGGATTTTCAAGAAAGATGGCAATTCAATGTATTTTGTGCCAT
>NW_019293185.1:0-25693 GCF_000500325.1 Leptinotarsa decemlineata
CTGGGGAAACAGCAGGTTCTGGCCCTGTTTCGGAATCATGACAACTACGGCATGCTTCCATCTTCGAGAGAAGTATCTGAAAGTGATTGAGCTGTTGATGAAGGTATCTGATGAAGTTCTCCGAAAGCTGCTTCAACAACCTGTTGTTGATTGAATCAATTCCCGGAGCCTTCTTGGGTTTGGAGGCCCTAATGTACCCCTTCAGTTTTTTCTCTGAAGCTGGACGGATCACGTCGTCATTATTTTCCCAAAGGATGCGCCAAACCCGGTGTTCCAGCCGGATGTCACGGTCAATATCATCATCCGGATCAACGTTAAGTCGAAACTGACTCTCCATTGTATCTGCAAAGGCCAACGCCTTCTCGGCGGGGGAGTAGCAGATGCCACGCTGTCCGTGAAGAGGGGAGGGAGCGGTTTTCCTCTTCTCGAGCCTGCGGAAGACTCGCCATCCCCAGGTTCGAGCGATTCCAAACACTCGCTACATCTCTCATTTCTATAGTCAGTGATGGCCTGTTTAATCTGGTTGCCCATCCTGCTAGCCGCAGCCTTGTCTCCAGGTTAGAGAGTCCGCTGATAAACTCGTCTGAGTCGATTTCTCTCCCGGATAAGGTTCTTTATCCTGGGTGGAAACTCATTGTAGCTCCGCAAAGGACACTCTGTCCTGGTTATGGCTGCGGGGAAAGCGTTGTTCACAGACAATTTGAAATCTGACACTGCCGCGTCGAGACCGTTGCGAGTTTGAAGCGTCTCACGGTCTGTACGTGTCTCCACTAGGTGAGCTTTGAAGGCTTCCCAATCCGTGGACGATCTCATGCGATACTCCTGGGGAGGGGGGATCATCACCCAGCATCAGGATGACTGGATTATGATCTGAGTCAAGTTCCGACAAAGTGTACACTTCGCAGGACATGGAGACGTTCCTGAGCAGTGTGATATCAAGCACGTCAGGCCTTAAATCCCCACGGTAGAACGTGGGCTCATCTGGACCCATCACTCGATACTCATGCCTGTCAGCATGCATATGGAGCGCTCGGTCGTTCGCATTGGTGAGTCTGCTCCACAGATTGTGCTTGGCGTTGAAGTCACCAGCAACAATTGTGGGGGTATTTGTCGACATCAGCAGTTCATCCAGTGATTCTGGGAGTAGACGACTCCGCGGAGGGTTGTAAACTGAGATTAGTCTATAACGACCTCTTCTCATTTGGAGCTCAACGCCCACGGCTTCCGTGCCATGTAACTGCCGAATTGTACGTGAGGAAGATTACGTTTGACAAAAATGCCAGCTCCTCCTCCAGCACGTCCAACGCGTTCTCTGTGGTAAAAACGGTAGTTTGGAATACCGAAAGGTTCATTGTGCAGGTGGGTTTCCTGCACCAGTGCAACATCGATGTTTTGTTGTATTAGAAAATTTCAAAATCTAATTTCTTGTTACAAATACTGAGACAAAATGTGAAAACCAAGTGAAGTACTTGATAAAAATAACTGAGTAAACGCAAACGAGACATAAGTGGAACCACCTAGTGGTGTGACACCCAAGTCAGCTAGAGCTAGACAAGTTTTCAAGTGTTGATGGTTTGACCAATCAACAACAGTTTCATATAGGCAATAATAGCTTTCGTCTCCTCAGCTTCATCGAATCCTGAGCAAGCAATTTTTGTGCTGACGTAATTAATTGACTTGTGTTACGTTTGTTTCGATTAGATTCAATGAGTGTGAGTTATTACAGGTCAGAGTAGACTTATAAAAACGGACAGAACTTTTGAAACAACCCAATATATTGTGTAGAGGTCCTTGAATGATATCTGATTCAATCCATAACGAATGTTTGAGGTACAAATTGAATAGGAAAAATATTTTTTGTATGATTCAATGTTCATGTAAAAGTATTTGTTTAAAAAAATGTCTTTTGTGTAATTCAATGTTTATATAAAATTAGCTGTTTGAGATGTTTTCTTCCAGTATGTGTCTAAAAGTGATTTCGTTGCACGATCTACACATCTTCGTAAAGAGTTTATATTGAAATCAGTAATTGTTTTCTTCCTTCATTTGAAAGATTCCCATATTTTTTAATAAACATGGAGAATTGGAAAGTTAAAACCTTCGTTTCCCATCACAAACTCAGATTTGAATATATCCAGCGATTCTCCATAGCAAACTGAATATAATCAGTTTCTGGGAATATTCTCTAGAAACCAAACGGAAGGCCGCCAATTCATAAGTTGGGGCATTTTAATTTCCTTTTTGGAGTAATAGTTTTGTACTCCACTTCGGGGCTTGTATTTCTCTGAAATGCTTTGAAGGGGTAAAACGGAGTATATCAAGTATTTATTTTGGCTGGAGTATTTCTCTCTGTTAAGACTGTGAGTGTTTATCATAGAAAAAACAACATTACTTTGGTAGGAAAAGGATACTACGACCACTTTATCCCTCTTTGCTTCCACTCGAGCGAATTCAAATTGAATTATACCCACTTCATGAGTACCTATACCATGGAAGTTTATAACTTGTTGAATATTATTCAAGGACAAACACAGAGGTTTTCAAATATGCCGGACTACCAGAAAGATATGAGTTTTTTATTTTTTCAAGACAGCAGCCCAAGTTATGGCCGGAAGTATTCAATTTCTTCCTTATGATTGCCATTGTAGGAATCCCATTGCTTTTGTAACAGTCGCATATTGTTTTTTTCAATGATTTTAATAGATGAACCTCGCGTCTTGCGTTCATGAAGTTTGTTTTTGACTATTTTACGTACAGTTGGGAAAGGAATTTCGGTCAAATATGATGTTGCTTGTAATAGTTTGTTTCCCTCGAAACCAAACTTGAGATGTAGATTCTTATACAGTGTGACCCTCTGTAAAGAGGTCACACTGTATACATCGTAACATACTCTCTGTGTTTCAATATTCAATGCATCCGAATCTTAATCACTGGTATCTCTTTTTCGCATTGTTCACCATCGCTATTGGAATCACTATACACTCGTTATTACTATTAGTACTTGTCCAAGGACGCCACGTTTTAAACAGATAACAAGAAAATTCAAGTAATTATAACTGCACCAATATCGAATTTCAACACTCAAATCGCGATCAGTTCCTGAACTGAACATTAACGACTCAACGGCGATACTTATCACCACATTCTATTCGTCACCGTAACATGACTTCAAATTTTATGACTCTTCAGCCAATCATAAAACTCGGTTAGCTAAAATCATCCAATACGAACCACCAACTAATTAGTCCACGTGGACTAATTAGTTCGCAGCGGCATTATTTCTCTGCATTGGTTTTTTGGCCTTTGAGATGCCGATAGCTTTAAGTATTCACAATAAAGGTTACTTCGACTATACTAGTTTTAACTGATGAAGCTACCATGTAGCAAAATGCGTCCTGAATGAAATATTCAGTGAAAATTGTATAGCTCTCATGATGGATATTAATTTCCAATAGTCAGTGTATTCATAACTCACCGTCGTGGACTATTCAAAAAATAAGGTTAGCTATTTTTTGATATTTTTGTGTTGGTACACTCGTTTCGAACATATGTTCACAGTTTTAGCTGCTTGGCACGTGTAGTTTGCTGGTGAGAGGTACAAAAGTTAGAAGCATTGCGTGTTTAGCGTTTTTCTGCAATCGAAAAAATGGATGACAGAATGTTTGTGTTGAAATGGAATTGAGTGCCTTAAAAACACTTGAAATGTTGACAGTGACATACGGTGATTGTACTCTCACCTGGACGCCCCCAGCTAGTCAACTACCGATAAAAATGTTGTTGAGTGACGTCAACGGCGATCCATATTTGCTTAAAAGGGTTATAACTGGTAACAAATCATGTGTATATGATTATGACATCGAAGCCAAGCCAAGACCAAAATAAGCACGCCAAATTCGATCAAATGTCAAGGTTTTGCTCACTGTTTTCTTCGATAACCGTGGCGTAGTGCATCAGGATTCCCTGTGAGAAGCAATACGAAGAAAACGTACGGTATTATGGGAGACTTTTTTCATGGTTTTTGCATCACGACAATTCACCTGCTGTTCATAATTGTTTGGCGAAAAACAACACCGTTATCATGTCTCAGCCACCGTATTCACCAGATTCGCCCCCTTGTGACTTTTTCCTATCGCCAAGATTCAAAAGATTCCATGAAAGTACAGTGTTTTAGAATAAACGCACACAAGTGTATTATATCTGAGGGGGGTGAATACATGAATATTTTTGAGAAAAATTAAAATTCACCTTATTTTTTACACAGATACCATTTCTATATTTCTGATTATTTTCAAACTCGGTGGAGGTTCAATTTCAATATTTCAAAGGACGTTTCAATATGCTTCAAATCAGTTTTTAACAATTTTTACATATATTCTCATAATGTTACGGATTGAAATATAATTTTTTTTATCATTGAAGAATGATATTCTGCAACTCTCTATTCTTGAGACTATTGTACAAAATGTGGTGATATTAGGAGTGATGTATTGATATGGAGAGAATAGTCGTCAATTTTCTGTCACGTTCACAGTAATATTCGAAATTTATGATGGCAAGCAAGATAAAATTGCTGTGAGCTCTTATTGCGAAAGCCAGGCTCATTGTCCCATGAATGATCAGAAATATATTGCATGGGAATATTTTCCTTTACGAATAGATTTATTGCTTTATAAAGACATTATTTGAGCGTCATCCATAGAATACACAAAGAGAAATCGAATATTTCTGAGATACAATATAAATTTGAAACTCTATTGCTCAAATAAATGAACGCTCCACTTCCTCTCGATATTTTTCATTTCGAATTTCCAAGAAGATTATCTAGATACTAAAAAAACACATTACTTCATAAATTAAAAACGAATTGATGAGCGACAACAAGTTAACCAGTGAATAACACTATTTCGTTCTATCAAATTTCTCTATTGCATATTGTTGTTTCTGGAATACCACAAAGTTCTATTTTGGGGCTCACCTTATGTTCGGCCTATGACACTGTCTTGAATTTCAGACAGATCTGCCCATGCTTTTCATGCTGACTATAGTAAAGTTCTTAGATTATCCGCCATCCACTCATGTTTAACTCAAATCTGATCTCTAATCAGTACAGAATTGATTTGAAAACTTTCCAAACTACACATTATTCATAACAACCTATCTCTGATATTTTCTGAACAACACCATCATTTCTGAAGTTGATAGTCATAATCAGGGAATATCATACATTATCTTCAACTGTTTTCCCCGTGGGTTTTAAAATAATTGACTACTGTTGAATTGAATTCAACTTCATTTCCCTGCTACACTGAACAATACAACACAAACACTTCACCTGAAACTCCAGTCTAATAGTCAAATGTCTATATCCCTATCAAATCACTTCGTACCGCACTTTTGAACTAGACTTTCCTATCTGCCTGTTGGTAGTGTTTTTATATTGTGATGGAAGTCTCTGGAAGCCGATAGGAATCTTCTCGAAGCGACGCGATACCTAGAACAATCGGGAAACGCAAGTCAAGTTGAGCGCGACCTTGGCCAAGTGAGAGTAGATTAACGAAGAGCAGCGGCGACGGGCGTTATTTTTTTAGGGGATAATTTACAACAATATCATTTATTTATGATATATTCGGAAGATTGACTAAAGCAGACCCACTTGAATAAAAATGGATAGATTTATGAATTTCAGAATGTAAATATTTTTCAAAACGCTGTTTCTGACATTGACTTCAGTCCAAACTTCTTGCATTCTTATTTTCAAAGCTTTAATGAACAAGAAAATTGATACAGGTTTACTCTCATGAAAAATACAATTTGTAAACGACTATAAAAAGTGATTCGAGTTTCTGAAAAATCAAATCACTATCACAACAAGGATCTATTTTGGGCCCAGTTATTTTTATTCAGTACATAAATGAAATCGCAAATTCCTTTCCGGGTATTGAGGTGACTATTCATGCAGACGACACTTCTCTACTGATTTCCAACAGAAATCGAATAGAACTAAAAGATACCTGTGAAACTGCTTTATGCCAACTTACTTCTTGGCAGACAAAAATCTTGTGAAATTCCATAGTCATCAGAGGGAATTGGTGAAGGTACATATAATTTTAAATAACACACCTCTGCCTATAAATGACAGCTAAAAAATTCTTAGGACTATTCGTTGACTCACATTCAGATTGGAAAGAACATTGCAGGCTCCTGATTTTCGAAGTTTCATCTCTCCACTATATGTTCAGAAATCTCAAAGTTGTTCTGACACAGCAACAATTAGTAAACTTATACTACGCACAAGTGAAAACTCGACTGAGTACTACTGTGGTATTTGCCTATGGGGAGACTCTACACTGTCGAATAACGTCCTCGTATCACAGAAAAAAATCATTAGGTGTATTGCTGGTATGAAAAAAAAAAATTCTTGTCGAGAAATCTTCAAAAGATTTAAATTCTGACCTGTACAGGCCTCTACGTACTTAAAGTCTGTATTTTTGTGTTCGAAAATAGGGATTTTTTTCTTCATAAATAACGATTTCCACGAATACAGGCTTCAGATCTATTGCAGGCTCCTGATTTTCAAAGTTTCATCTCTCCACTATATGTTCAGAAATCTCAAAGTTGTTCTGACATAGCAACAATTAGTAAACTTATACTACGCACAAGTGAAAACTCGACTGAGGTATGGTATTTGCCTATGGGGAGACTCTACACTGTCGAATAACGTCCTCGTATCACAGAAAAAAATCATTAGGTGTATTGCTGGTATGAAAAAAAAACTATTCTTGTCGAGAAATCTTCAAAAGATTTAAATTCTGACCTGTACAAGCCTCTACGTATTTGAAGTCTGTATTTTTGTGTTCGAAAATAGGGATTTTTTCTTCATAAATAACGATTTTCACGAGCTTAGCCATACAAGCTTCAGATCGAGTCGAGAGATTTTCAACAACTCACCTTCCTCCATCGAAAGCTTAAAACATGAACATACTTTCAAAAAAAAATTAAAGGATACTTGGTTGAGAAATGTCTACACACTTTAAATGAATACTTCCAACTCAAACTTTTATTTACTGTGAATCTGTATTTTTATGCAAGTCAATATTCTGTGTACTATGTATATGCATATTTATTATATAAACATGTTTCCGTAGTGTTATATAATTCTTAATGTACTGTTATTTTCCTTTTGTACATTTCATCATTCAAATTCCGACTATACTACCATGAGGTTGTAAACATGACTCTTTCTTTTACAACTGTATGTTGTCTTGAAGAAATAAAGTTATTTGATTTGATACAACATACTAACAAACTGGGTACTTGTCGATATACCGGTGTAATTCTAACGACAAAATATATTAAAATGCATAATAATCAACTGATTCGTTGCTGCTCTTTTAGGTTTTCAACCTTTAAAATCTGAAAAATGACCAGTAAAAGCGAAAAAAAATCTGCTGAAGTGTGATATTACAGTAATATTTTCCGACCATTCCCCAAGCTCATATTAGATATTGAATTTTTGAGTAAACTAATGAAAAATAAATCAATTTCAATAGTACAAAATTCATGATTTTGAATGAAATTCTAATAATGGAAGCCATTTTCTTTCTCATCGTTTCAATGTTTTCTCCATGATAAATTTTCATCTAGAATGAGTCCCGGAAATTACGCACTAGGAGAGTATTTAATAGTTTCATTATGAAATTCAATTGGATCTGCCGAATCAATTGATATAGACCTTTTTGGAAGGAATATTGTATACGGAGATTTCTGGAAAAGAAATGACATTTTATGACATTGAAGCCATAACGATATTTGACTGAAGTCTTTTGAAAAATCAATTTCTTGTTTATTATGCCCATTGTAAATTGAATATGAACTGAGTTGGCCCCAAAATCAACCCCTGTGGAACACCAGATTTAACATGTCAATTTTCCATCGACTCCTTCTGATCCCTTTCAGTTAAATATTTCCATAGAGCATCAGTCATCCACACTAAAAGCGTTTCATAAAATTCTCTACAGCACCATTTGTACATAAACTTTATTGATATCATGTATTCGGATTTCTATTAACAGCTGCACAGAAGTGGAATCATTTTGCAATACTGAAATAAACTGTATCGATCTCAATATGGTATGACGTCAAGTCACCTTTTTCATCGATCGTTTTCTTACAATAACAAGTAATTTTTCCGCTGGCAATCAAATTCATTGACCACCAAACGAGTGGCAATAGCTATAAACTCGCAGGGAGTGATTTTGATTCAATGAAATCGCTGGAAAATCCCATACAGCGTGGGATCATAACTTGGTATAAAACAAAATCTGCTCAGAATCATCAATTCGTTGTGTTTTTTTGTCCAGCACGTTCTTTTGATATCTTGAGAGCCAGAGCTATCTCGACCAACTCCACTTTGAGATCATCCATAATTACTTTGTGGACTTTTTTATGTTTTCATCAGTAACAGTATTTATTGAATATTCCTATACATGGTGGATATGGTGGAAAACCAAGGATCTTGGTCCAAAGTAGAATAATTCCCATTATTATTTTTATAATTACCAAAATTCATTTTTGTTTGTGCATACCCTAACGAGCATAAGCATTCAGCCAATCTTTGGATAGCTCAGTGAAAAAATTAGTATATGATAGTAGTAACTAATCCCTCGAATTTCATTTTTTCGAATGTTGGGAAATTTTGTTGGTGGGGTTGGAAAAATTTGGATTTCCTCATCCCCTGGTTTTTCTTTTCGCTACGGCCCTGGGTACATATCAGAAATACACGATGGACTGTGACTATTCATTTTTTATGTCGAACAAAGTACACCTCGAATTTCACTGTTGAATAACTCTTTCATTTGAAGAACTGAGTTTATGTAAAATGAAGTTTCTGGGAACGCTTTTCCAGAAGAATTCAATCCCCAGTGATTCAAATCCAACGGGAATCGCTACTTCGCACAGGCACCGCTCTTGCAGCGCCTTAATATGTTTTCTGTAGTGCTTGTGTGCTACCCTCAGGCAAACACGGCTGGGCCTACAATTCATAACATGTAATGATTATTCGTTGAATCTTTTTCAATTTTTTAATATTCCCATGTCCTCAAATAACTCGACTGTTCACGTTCTTCGACATATCATTTTGTTTTTTCTCAGTGTTAACACTTTTGCAGACAATGTATGTCCCAACCTCTACCATTCATGGAACATTTATAGTGACAGTAATCGAATTATAATTTGATCTAGTTGCCGACAGTAAACAATTTTCTCTCCAACGTGATTCAAAATCTGCTCGTCTCTTTTGAGATGCGGTCGGCACCTCACAGCAGTAATATTTGCGATAATAAAGTTGGCAATCGATGCCGGGGGTGGGGTCTCACGTCGAGACGCTCCGTCAGTGGTTTCGGCGCCTCTGTAGCACGTGGACGTCGTCAGCGGACGCTTCGTGTTTACATCTCGGCTAACCTCAAATCAAGAGTGTCGATCGTCCTGTGCGTGTCGCTGCTTCTACTCTTTTCAGATTCACAATAAATCACCATCATTTTCTTCCGGCTGAAGAATGACAAGCTCTCGCTTCCTGGTACTTCTAAAGGTAGACTGTCTCTTTATCTGTTGCTGTCTTTGGAAATTTTGCTTGTAACAATCAGTTCCTCTTGTGTCGGGTATGTTTCAAGTCGGTACATGTTCTGTTAGAAAGTGCTTTCACATGTTCGTGTGACGTATTACAACTAGGGTCACAACTCGACAACTGCTGACATTCAGATCAAAATTGTCTTTCACCTGATGAGAACCTTCACACTCTTCTGAAAAAGCCATAATTTATAAATTTTTCAATAGTTTCCTACCTGAATTTTATATTTCGCAGGCTTTTTCAAGCATGTAAAATGTACTTGCTACGTAACGTTAAGGTAATAGCCTAAGTAATTAACAATATTAGACAACAAATTAATTATTCTTTACTATGATTTCCAGATTATTCATTTTATGAACCCTTCATTTCGAAATTTGCCATCAGTGTCCATGTGATGATATGTTCTAAAACTGTTTTTGTGGTAAATAAAATAAGACCGCAACTACAGATAACGTTAACTTCAAGTGTAAATCGTTTCTTTACTGAACACTCTCTATAGTTCAAGAAAAAGAAGGAAAAAATGTAATAATGTGGCAAGCGCAATCACTTCGTCACATTCGATTTTCATATGTCTGGAATGAGATAAAATGTAAATACCAACTTCCTGCTTTTGCAAAATGCACTGAATCTAGCGTGCTCAAAATGATTGTGTTCACAATCAGATGATAAGGTGCTATAGAGAAGAACGTCTGTCTGTTAGTGCTGATTAGACAAATATCAAATCGACTGCTGAAATGAAATTGAAAAATGAAGTGACATTCGTGAACCATTTGAATATTTCATTTGCTTTCATTCTCACTGTAAATCTCCATTGTATTTTCTGGCTCTTCATCGGAAGGTATTTTTATCCACCGAGAGTATTCATTTGAAAGATAGTATGAAAAGTCATAAAAGATAACAAAAATTGGAAAAAGGACAATGTATGAATCCAAAAAAATGAAAACCATTCATAATTTCAATTGAAACGTTGTTTGAAATTGTGGAGCATTTCCGGAGTTACTAAATGACACCGCAAGAGGGCGTCAAAATGAATATGTACGCAGCCACACGGATGAATTCTTTATGAAATGATACTTTCAATGTGTCATATACAGTATTTTCCTTAATCAAAATCTAAGGGTGATAGTTAACAAGGGGCTTGGGAGGAGGTATGGCGGTTTAGGTTATGAAAGGAAGTTTTTTAAGGACAAAACACAAGGACTACATGAATACCCCTGAAGGACTCTAAGAGCGGTGCCTGTGCGAAAGTAACGATTCGCAATGGATTTAAATCGCCGGAGATCAAATCAATTTGGAAAAACGTTCTCAGAAAGTTCATTGCACATAAACGCAGTTCTCCAAATGTAAGGGTTCTCAAACAATGGAGTTCAAGGTGTAGGGTAGACTGGGTACGGTTGTGCCAGGTTACGGTTGTGACAGTCGTCATTTTAGCGAAACTATAAGGAATACCAAGGAGGGTCCAAAGGGAGGGAGGAGCGGTATGTTTCACAGTATTGCGTCAGCCATCGTGCAGTATTAACGTTAGCAGAGGCCTACATTTCTTTTTATAGGTCAAAAGTAGTATTTATTTTAACAATTGTACAAATAGAGTAATAGGTGTTTTTCGCAGTTATAAGTTGAACATCAGTAATTGAATAGCAGTGATTACTTTGTACGTGAATTATTTTATATTGTCATGACGATGGTTTTTTTGCGGAGGGGTGTGTTGTGTACGGTTGTTTTTTTGCTCTCAGATGCCAATAAAATGCTTGAGGAAGACCGAAAGAGAGCACTGTGACATAAGAAAATATGAAGACGCTTATGAAGAAGTAAAACGAGGGACTTCTTTGCGGAGAACTGCGGAAATGCACGAAATTAATCGAATGTCTTTGCACCATCGTTTATAACAGATAGACCAAACCCTGACGCTGGAGATACTAATGCTGCAGAACCGTCTTTCGAAACAGAATGACTGAACTCTGACACTGGAAAAACTAATGCTGTAGAACCATCTTTTGTAACGGACAGACTAAAACCTGATGCTGGGTAGAATAATCCTGGACCAAACGATGAAATACCACCACTTTCAGCTTCCTTATTGGGCGAATCTTCATTTTCAAATCTAAGCAATGTTTAGCCAATTGCGCCATCCTCAGCTACGGTATCTCTTCTTTCACCTGAAGTTGTTTGGCCTTTTCCCAAGGCTACTCAAAGAAAGACAAGAGATTTAAGAACTAAAAAGTCGACTATTTACACAGACACTCCTGAAAAAGAGGCAGTCAGGCAAGAATATGAAGAAAAAGAAAAACGGTTGAAGGCTATGCAGACGAAGAAAAAGCTTACGGAACCAAGAAAAAAACCAATGGAAAAGGAAAAAACAAAGTCACGAGAAAGAAGATATCACCACCATCATCGGATGAAGAAGAGTGTTTCTGTCTGGTTTGTGTAGGTGCATATTTTGAAAGTAAGCCTGGCGAAAAATGGATCAAATGCCAAGTAACATGTGAATTTTTGTTCCATTTAGAGTGCGCAGGTTGTAGTCGCCATTACATTTGTCATAACTGTGATGAGTCTGACTAGATCTCAGTATCTCACTATTCAGTTTTTAGAACTCAGAATTAACCTCAGATTTCTCATATTACACGCAATAAAAGTGATTTCAAATTATTTCTGTGTATTTTAGAACTTGTCACTACCGACCCCCAGCTCTGTCACAACCGCCCCTGGGGTGAGTTCGGTTGTTACATCTGTTGAATCTCTTCTAATTTTGGTCCCATGAGTTAATCTTTTTGTTCAGGCACAGTATTTTTGCTCCACTGCTTCGGAACTTTTTGCCCAAAATTTATGTTCAGCAGGTGGTTGATTCATACAATGGCACACGATAATAATTCTCCATCAAATATTCCATATTCAGAAGGTACGTATTTTTTCACCAGATGTTATTGTTATTATGAACCATAATAAACATTTTTGGTCCGGCCAAAATCCCCAAGTTATCACAGGAAGTAATTTTCAGCAATAATATCTGCTGAATGTTTAGGTAGGACATAAAGGATCCATGTTTTCATCAGCAATATTAACAGATGAATCTTAAAAGAAATCTTTGCTAGATCATCAACCCATTTTGTTAGAAGAATTACTCGCACTCGTGAGAGTCAACCAGTAATTTATGCAGGGCTCCAACTCATTCTAGTGTTCTTACTCGTCAGCATCTCGATATCACCTATTGTAATCGCTGAATGGACGGCAGGACCTCATAATTGACCGGTTCACAGACCCGATATGAATCTTCTTGATTATTATTTCTATATCTGAGGTCATTTGAAGGCCCTTGTTTATAAAATACTTGTACCAGAATCAAATAATTGACAATTGCAATACTCCAGGTATTTTTGAACGACTCAGACAGTCAATGATGATGCAGCCGTGAATTTTATCCGATTATGGACGTTCCTGTCAGATAACATACACACGAAGTCTTCGAATATAATATTTATTCTAATCCCATGACGAACATTGATAAACAGCACGTGTGCACTCCAAGAATGCTTAACTATGACTGTTCTCATCCAACCCATCCAGGGTTATTCGTCATCTCCTACATTTGGCCATCCTGCAAAAGGTCTGTCCTCACGCATTATTCTGACCTGAGAACAAAAAAATATTAGAAAAATTCAATAGAGCAACGTTTATTCAATGGTGACGTTCACCAAAGGTAACGTTTACCTTCTCTACTCACAGAGCAACGTTTGCTCAATGGTGACGTTCACCATAGGTAACGTTTACCTTTTCTACTTACAGAGCAACGTTTGCTCAATGGTGACGTTCACCAAAGGTAACGTTTACCTTTTCTACTTACAGAGCAACGTTTGCTCAATGGTGACGTTCACCGAAGGTAACGTTTACCTTTTCTTCTTACAAAGCAACGTTTGTTCAATGGCGACGTTCACCAAAGATAACGTTTACCTTTTCTACTCACAGAGCAACGTTTGCTCAGTGGTGACGTTCACCAAAGGTAACGTTTACCTTTTCTACCTACAGGTAAAATTTGCTTAACTTACTTTTGGTCGTCTTGTATACTTATCCATTTCTTAAGATGATCTGGAGACATAACTGTTCTTGAGCGTCTATAACCTTCTCTGAGATCTTCCGCTTCATGACAATTGTGAGCTACATGTCCTGAAATACCACAATTAGAACACACGATACGAGGTTTTCTACAATTTTTAGCTATATGTCCCGAAATACCACAATTGAAACAAGTTAAACCTCTTTTGGAATTTTTCCCATTTTGAGCTTGATGAACAGGACGACTATTAAATGAAGGAGTTCGGCAACTAGCACTAGGGACTGTGATTTGAGATGGCATATCTCCCATGGTTTTCAAATAAGCATATAACAAATTAGCATCGGTATACTGGGCTGATCTAACGGTACGAGCTGAATTTTCATCTGTTATACCACGTATTACAGCATCGACTAAATATTCATCAGGAATTACCAAATTGAGTGCCTTTAATTTTGACAACTTTTGAAATCAATAGTCGCACAAGTTCTGACCAGGTTTTGTTTCATAATTGGCAGCACTCTTTAGCAAATTAGGCAATGGAACAGACTTACGGAAGTGAAGTTTCATTAAACGTGTTACTTCTTCCCAACTTGCGTCATATTTGGCATTTTCGTCGAACCATTGCCGTGCGTTGCCTCTCAACCTCCCCGATATCAGCCGTAGTATTGAATCATCATCACAACCATATCTTGCAGCCAGATAATCAACTCTACCAAGCCATTGTTCCACCACTGAGTCATCTTGAGACGGATCGAAAAAAGGCACCAGAAACTCGTCGTCTGTTTGATGAGTGTACAACCTGCCTTTCTTTCAATTTCTTCAATTCAGATTTCAATCTTTTCAATTCCCGTTTCGAGGAAATACACCGTTTTCGCGAAACCGATTTTTTCTTGTCTTTACGTTTTTTTCCAATCATTTTCACTTCAGAACTCTGTACAATATTACGAAGGACGTATTTAGATTATCATCCCACCGCTGGGGGATGATAATCGAATACAATATTTATTCTAATCCCATAACGTACATTAATAAACAACACGTGTGGACTACAAGAATACTTAGCTGTGACTGTTCTCATTCAACCCATCCAGGGTTATTCGTCATCTGCTACATCTATTCTCGTAAAAAAATAAGGGTCAACAAATCTGGTAAACGTGTAGGCTACTTCGTGTCTCCTCTCATTCAAATCTACTCTCATGGAAAACGTCTAAATTAACGGCTCTGATTGTTAATAGATATTGAGACACTTTTGATTATCATCCAACATTGTAATCTACTTCTTACGTCTCCAAGACGAAATATTTTCGAAAGATGGAAATATAGTTGTAGCTTAGAATCAATATTCATGAGTGACAATCTCATCATTTCCTTTCAAATGCGTAAAACATATTTTATTAAAAGTGATATAAAGGAATAGTCTGTGCCGACTTGAGCTGGGATATTATTTACTGTGGTGCTCTGAGCTTCTTCAAAAGAATCTGTCGAGTAATGAAAACATTCATCTAAGACCCTTCATTCAAAGAATTTCTGAATATGTGACTGGATGTTTTGTGATAACTGGGTCGAATCGAGTCATCCATCATGCTCCCGAACAATAATGGGATCACATTCCGTTGGAACAAATGAAAAAATTCATATAACATCACAGCATTCTTGCATAATAAAAGAGTATTATTACCGATATAAACGTGATGAAACGACAAGAGTGAGTTATGTCTGGGATGGATTCACTGGACCGTTTGCGTTTCCACTGATAATGGAGATAGGATATATCATCGAAATTGGATATCAGATATCGTTGACAGCTTTTTTCCAGCAGAACACCAATCTCGCTTGACGTATTCGCAATATAGAGCTTGAAAACTAATTGATTTAACCAAATTGTTCAAAGGAACAATTCAGGTTAGTCTTCCCTCAACTACACAGTGGGTTCATGAACTGACACCTATCAGGAAACAGCTAATCCCCTGGCTAATACCATGAAGGGTGTTGAATTATGTTCGACGGGGTGTCAATGCAGGATTCTTCACAAGCTAACATAACCAATGCCGTCGGTCCAATTTAGCCTGTTTTATGCTCTAGAGTAGGGGTCTCCAAACTACGGCCCGCGAGCTAAATCCGGCCCGCCAGTGTCATCAATCCGGCCTGCGACAGCCAATGATTTACTGTATTCAATCTGGCCTGCGACACTCAATGATTACCTAATTGTTGTTACTATTGCTGTGATAAGTTGAAGAAGAAAACACAGAATGATAATTATTCTGTTTTATTTACTTGCAAGGTAAAACTTAACGACAGAAATGATGACAAAGAAAACTTAACTTAAGTATCTAAATTTAAGCATATTTATTTGTCAAATCAACATAGAAGGCTAACTTCCACATCCATTCACCATTTTCTAAAT
Organism: Leptinotarsa decemlineata; assembly: GCF_000500325.1. Classification (NCBI taxonomy): domain Eukaryota; kingdom Metazoa; phylum Arthropoda; class Insecta; order Coleoptera; family Chrysomelidae; genus Leptinotarsa; species Leptinotarsa decemlineata. The sequence goes on from NW_019293185.1 coordinate 16,078, forward strand.
CGGCAAAAGGGCGCTGCTTCTCATTTAAAAAAAATTCGATCTCTGCTCGAAGTTCAAAAAAGCGCCTAAGACTTTTCCGCAACTAAGCCAGCGTACGGCAGTATGATATGGTAAATCATTTTCTCCAATCTGTTGAGTAAACTCGCGGAATTGTCGGTGATTCAGCCCAGTGGATCTGATGAAGTGAACAACTGATATGACTGGTTTTAGAACTTCAGACATATCCAAACATTTTCCGCACAAGGACTGTTGATGAATGATACAATGTAAGACTGATGGTTTTGAACCACCATCATTTTCTACAGCCTTTGACACAAGTGCAACCACTCCTTTATTTTTACCATACATATTTTTGCCTTCAAATTTGTCCTTCCGCAAACTTCCTGTATACTTGGAGTAACTTTGAAGATGTTTCGATTCATAGTGTCTTTAAGAACAGCTATGGTTTGCGACTTTCTTTCTTTCTTTCTTTCCATGGAACGAGGAATGTTCCCTGAAAAATTAAAATTTGCAATCGTTACCTCAATATTCAAAAAAGGAGACTCAAATAGCTGTGAGAGCTATAGAGAAGTAAGTCTTCTCTCTAGTATATCCAAGTTTTACAAAATGAATATAAAAAATCAGTTACTATCATTTTTCCTCAAAAATGGTCTACTTTCAACAAACTAGCATGATTTCATGCAAAATAAAAGCATGGAAACATCTTTGTATCACTTCATAGAACACGTAGTGAAAGCCTTGGATAACAAACTACAAATGTATGGTTTGTTCATCGATTTTTCTGTGTTAATCACTATGTACTAATTCAAAAAATGCATCGCTATGGGATTCGTGGAGTTGCCCAAGATTGGATAAGGCCCTATCTAGAGAACAGGTCTCAAACAGTGAGAATCCAAGGTGTTCACAGTCAGCCCTTGGCCTGCAAGCAAGATGTTCCACAGGGGTCTATACTCGGACCACTGCTTTTTCTTATTTATACGAACGACTTGATACAAAAATAGTCTTTCGAAGGTACATATAGTTGCATATTCAGACGATACCAATGTTCTGGTCACTGATCATAATACATTAGCACTTGCAGAAACAACAGAATCCATATATGAGAAAATAATGAAATGGGCTGATAAAAATCATTTGGCACTGAATATCAGCAAAAAAACCACTGAAACTCTCAAAATATATGAAAATAGCCAACTAGAGGTGACATCCAACCCAGAAACAAAAATGCTAGGTCTATTTCTAGATCATAAACTCAACTGAAGTCCTCATATAGATTCACTATGTGATAAACTACGAAATAACTTATGCACTGAGATTAATGTCGAATCATTCTGGAAGAGAGGTTCTCCTAAATCTGTATCATGTAACTATTGGCTGTCATTTGCGCTATGGAATCTTGAATTGGGTTATAAGCGCGCTGTCAGAATGATTGCTCATTTAAGATGGCGACACTCATGCAGAAACTCATTCAAAGAGCTGAAAATACTCCCAGTTGCTGGTATGTATATATATGAGATGTGTCTCTACGTTTATAAAAGTTTCCGTTAATTATTTGGGGAAGGTAATTGTTTATTTTTCATTAAATTGGTCACTTAGCAATTTAATGAAGACACTGCACATTTTCCAGAATATTCACAAATTGTATGTAACAAATATCCATCGTTGGCTCCTATAGTTCCTGGATTTTTTCAAATAGTTTCCCATCGTGGGCTCCTTTGGTTTCTGGAACGTTTTTCAAATGATTCGGTGATTTGTTTCTCACTGTAAATATACAACAACTACAATGTTGTTGCAGTCGTCATCCAATTTGCAAAATAACATTAATTAGAGTTATTTGAAGTTACGAGATATTTTATCCAATTAGCTCCGTTACAATTTCTCACTGGGAATTCACTGAAGTCCGAATGACTACTGCAAACAAACGGGGTAGCCAAAACAGGATTCTACACTGTATCTCGTTTCGCACAATTATTGAAACAATTACCACTTAGTGTAGCTGGGAAAAATTGTTTGAACGTACATTTCGTTCAACGCATACTTTCATGTAGACGGCAATCCGATTACGGAAAACCCATTTCCTAATTTTTCAGCTTCACTAGATCCACATATCGCTACCGTTATGTGTTTGACTGTGGTAAATTTTTCCTGAGCGCTAGTAGAAATTGCCTGGATTTGAAGGTGTTGGTTCTGTTCGACTCTATAAAATTCCCTTCACGAATTTATTAAATTGAAAACTTCATCTTTTCATACGAAGGACAAACTGTATGTCAAAGCATACGGCAAATTGAAATTGCCGATGCTGCTCATATCCAGGCTATAGAAAATACAATATACCTGGCAATTTTTTTCTCTTCTGTAGACCTTGAGAAAAACAAGAAATATAATTCACAATGGTTCAGCATATACTCAAGCTGTCGTTGATGGAATGTAACAAGTTTCTCCTACGTTTATAAATTCCAATTTTAACAGTTTTGGATATTTCAAAGAAGTCAGTAATCATGCCAATATCTGTCAAATGGAAAATATGAATTGAAGAAGCTCGAAAACGAAGCGTCGTCTGTTGTGGTCAACATACAAAGCTAGGAAGAGTATGTTTAGATCTATTGGAATTGGAGGATGAGCAAACAAAAGAACCAATTGAATTAAACAGCGTTCCACCTACTCCAACTCAAGATCTTACAAGGTCCCCTTCTCCGATAAAAACTATGACTATATCAGCCACACCTAAGTCAACCGGCACAATCAAGAAAACCTTAAAATAAGCTAACCGACCAGCAACGAAGACTAGAACCCGCTCAACTCAGCACTGAATCATTTAACTTTATAAATTCAATTTCCTCTTCTTTTTAAAATCTATTTTACTCTACCGTGTTTAAATTATGTCCCGTAGCTTGAAATTTAGTCACCTCAACGTTAGGTCTTTATTAACTGGGTTTGATGAATTGAAGGATTTTATTACAAGCAATGATATAGATATTATTGGTATCTCAGAAACTTGGCTCAGTCCTAATATTTCTCCACAAGTGGTTAATATTGACAATTATATTATCGCTAGAGCTGTCGGAGGAGGGGTGTGCTTCTACATTAAAAACTGAATACAATTTCGAGTAATTTTTTCTGAGAATAACCAATATCTCGAACATATCTGGATATCGGTGAGTAAATTTGGCAAAAATTACATATTCGGAGTTGTATACCGACCACCGAAAGCTAATATATCACTTTCCATCGCCGTACTCGAAGATATGGTGTCAAATTTTTTGATGAACTGCGATTCCTTGAACTTGGCGGGAGATATGAATATCCAACCTCTTAGGAATGAATAATTCTGTAGAATTATTTCTAAACTTTCTTCAAAGTTATAATCTGTCTCAACGGATAGAAGTCCCTACAAGAATAACAGCTAATACTCATACCCTTATTGATATCTTAGTAACATCAGAAAAGGATGACATACAGTCAGTTGAAGTTTTAGATATTGGTATCTCCGATCATTTTGCAATTACTTGTGAAATTATATCACTGGAAACAACATCGAAATACAAAACAGTTCACTACCGAGATTTCCGAAATTTCCACCAAGATGATTTTTTCAATGATCTCCACCTCTTTGGCTAGGATAGAATCTTTCGACGTTGGTTTACGAAATTTCGGAGATTTTAGCTCTGAAGATGATCTCCGTAGTGGTCGACCTATAGTAATCGAGAGGATTTCAGAACCCTGACCCATCATAAACTGTGTGTGGGATGGTGAAAGAACTGGGCCTCAGCTCCTCTGCTGTTTTTGAAGGTTTAAAACGTATTGGAAAGATCAAAGAGCTCGAAAAACTATCAACAGTAATATTGTCACGTTTCCAGGTCTGTTCTTCTTTGCTCTTTCGTAACCAAAACGATCCTTTTTTCGGACCCGATCGTCACGTTTGATGAAAAGTGGATCCGACGATGGGGGATCGTCAGGACAGTGGTTGGACATCGCTGAGTCACCCAGGTACATGGTTACTGTATGTTGATCAGCGGCTGGTGTGATTCCCTATAACTTTCTGCAACCGGGCCAAACAATCTCAGAAAGTACTATTGTTCAAAATTGACGAAATGTACCGAAAATTGTGTTGGCAGCAGCCGGCACAGATCAACAGTAGAGGTACGATCCTGATTTCCGATAACGCCCGTCTGCACTTTTCACAAATCATCATCCGAATATTGAACGAATTCAGCGTCCAACTTCTCCCTCACCCACCATACTCCCTAGACCTCTTGTCAACCTACTATCACATTTTGTTTGAAGGTGGCTTGAAGGTGAAACTCTGGACATTGAACAAGGTCACAAGTCTGGTTGAGATACGTGAACGACACCTTCAAAATATGTGGAAGGAAGTCCTCAATGAATTGCCATTCTTAGACGTATTGGTGAAGAGGACCGACACTGAATGGGAAACGTTTGTATATCGAACACCCACTCACGCGGGACAGGTTCTGAACCAGGAATCCAACCACTAAGAGACTAAGAGAGGAATCATCAAGACTCTACTAGACCGTGCTTTCGGGCTCTGCAATACAAATAAAGTTCTCGAAGAACTAGGAATCATCAAAAAGAACCTTCAACGGAATGGTTACTCCACATTGATGGTGGAACAGGCTTTAGCTAGAAGACACCAAGAAGAGCTCTTGGTGTCTTCTAGCTAAAATAAGTCGCCACAATCAGTACTTGTACTTCCCAACATCAGATCGTTTTTCCGATATGGGAACACTATCCGTAGCAGTCTCACGAAAACTCACGAACAACGATTCCAAGAATTGCATGCGGTGCGGAGAATCATACATCGGTGAAACTAGGAGGCTAATGAAAGTTCGCATTGCCAAATACAAGAAACACATAGCGAGGAGAAACCAGCAAATCCAGAATAGCAGAGCATGTTTGGACTCATCAACATAACATCGAGTGGGCTCAGGCTGAAATCATCCACAAGGAACAACACTGGTTCAGGAGGAAATTCAAAGAAGCCGCATATATGTTGTCCAACAACGCCAAACGGTCAGCTCCCGTTACAAAACCAATGAAGCGGAGAGAGGAAAGAGGGGATAGGTGGAAGCAGTCGCATGACCTATAAATAGTCAGATCTCGAAGTGTGATAAGTACTTTCTTGGTTTTTCTCATTTTGTCTTCAATCGAGGACCTCCTGCCCGGTACTGACGATGCCCAATAGGCTGAAACAGTTGTTAAAAAACCAATACATAGAAATGAACTAGTCACGTGGACTGTAGACTTGCCGGTTCGAATCGGATAATTTTTACTGAGCGAGTTTTATGATTGGTTGAAGAGTCAATAAATTAAATTTGAAGTCATGTTACGGTGACGAATAGAAATCGAGAATGCGGGAATGGTTATCGCCGTCGTGTTCAGTTCAGGAACTAATCGAGATTTGAGTGTTGAAATTCGATACTGGTGCAGTTATAATTTCATGAAATTTTTGTTATCTGTTCAAAATGTGGCGTCCTTGGACAAGTACGAATATCAATAATGGGTGTGATAACAACGCAGACATTTTCCAGTGTAGAGATTACAATAGCGATGGTGAAGAATGCGAAAAAGAGATACCAGTAATTACATTTCGGATGTAATGACTTGTTTGGTTTCGGATGTTTGGTTTCGAGGGAAACAAACTTGCAAGCAACATCAGATTTGACCGAAATTCCTATCTGCAATGTGATACAGGATCTAGTAAAATCATTAAAAAAACAATATACGACTGTTACAAAAGCAATGAGATTCCTACAACTGAAATCATAAGGAAGAAATTGAATACTTCCGACCATAACGTGAGCTGCTGTGACAAAACTCTTCAGAATTGGATAAAAAAACTAGGATTCAGATTTATAATAATAAACAAACGTCAAACAGTTATTTAAAGCGGAAGAATAGTGGAATTGCGTAACAAATACTTAGAACAAATAACTGCATATAGACAAGAACAATAGCAAATTTTCTATTTGGACAAAACTTGGTATGACACTCACGACACAGTTACGAAAGGGTGGACTGATGATTCGAGAATGTGTACGCCTAACATGCCCGCAAACAAAGGATCGCGACTAATAATTGTTCATTGCGGAGGAAGGAATTTCGAAATTCCGATTGAACAGAAGGCAACAGTGAAATGTTAGTGTTAGTTTGTAGACCCCTGATTTGTTACCTTTGTCCATTATTCATTGTTCTTTATATGTCTACCTAAGACGTTACCAGTCTTATATGCTTTGTTAGGTTCTCTTTTGTTAGTAGTATTTTCACCTAATCTGATGTTTTTTCTCTACATGTAAGAGTGTTGTAGGTGTTGAGTGTTATCTTTAATGTGGGGGTATACTTGAAGAGTTTTTTTTTCAAGACTAGGATGAACCATAAATTAGTACCTTTCCGTAGCATGCTCCCCTGACTCATCGATGTCCACAGAGAATTTCAATCGTGAGTTGAATTTAAAGAAACATATTGCAGTATTGCAGTAAGCAACAACTTCAACCCGAACATGGTGACAGTCACACGCTATATGGTACAGTTTGGCTATTCAAATTTTGCCAGTCGACAAAGTAAACCACAATAATCTTTCGAAGTTGATAAGCGTTCAGTCTGTCGTCTAGGGCAAATTTAATATGAATGATGAAATTCCTTGAACATCTTCAGTGTTCTAAGAATATAAATTTCATTTTGAGATAATCCTTTCGAACAAGAATCTATTCAGTCACTTCATCCATGAAGCTGCTCTTGTGTAGACTGTATAATGAGGTTTCAGAGGATATACGTTATGAAGTGTTGATAGAGACATCTGCAGAAAAATGCATCACTGCCAGACAACACATAACAGTTGGGGTGTACAGTTCGTACGCTAACATAGAAAAAACATTTTTTCCATGAAATTTTATTTTATTATTCAATACCGTCGCCTTCGGAGGCGTTACAATAATTAAAGCGGTCATGTAATTTTTCAATGCCACTTATATAGTACAATTTGTCTTCAGCCTAAAAATATGCCAGTCGCTGGTGGCTAGATCAGGAGAATATGGTGGATTGGGAAGCACTTCGAAGCCGAATCCATGCAATTTTGCCATCGTTTCCATTGATTTGTGACACGGTGGCACAGTACTCGCTTTTTGTTTCAAATAAGGCCGTTCTTCCACGATTTCATCATTCAAACGCTCCAATAACGCTGCGTAATAGTTGCTGTTGATGGTTTCGATCTTTTTAAGACAGTCGATGAATATTCTGTCATGCGCTTCCCGAAATATGATATTATAACTTGCCAGTTGCGTATTTGCACGCAACAGTCAACTCAGATGACGATCATTTTGATTCTGGTGTAGAATGGAGCCATGTCTCATCCACTGTCACATATCGACGAATAAATTCGGTGGAATATCTCCTATTTGACGAATCTAACGTTGTCAATTTATTTGTGATTGGACCAACAAAATTAACAAAATTGACTGATAATTTCAGCAATGCCCTTCCATTTTTTGCAATATTCTAATTTCTTAGAAATTTCACTATAGTAGATTCCTCCTTTTTCAAGACTCATTTCAACTCCTTCAATTGTTTCTCTCGACACGTTTGAGGCTTATATTGTGAGATGGAACTGTTGCATAGTAGGTCTTTTTTTCAACATATCCCCAAATGAAGAAATCCAGCATAGTCAGATCTGGTGAGCGGGCAGGCCATCGTACTGGATCATTGGTTGCATTAACTTGATTATTGAAATGCTCTTTTGAGTAATCAAGAACATCTCAGGTATTATGAGGGGGTGCTGCATCTTGTTGGAAGTAAATTTGCCGTGAATCTTCCAAAGGTAGATTAAAAAGATGATCCTCGATAACATTTTGGAGAAAACCTAAGTATCTCATCCTTGTTAACTAACCTGGAAACAACATTGGGAACAATTCTGTTTCCAACGATACACGCCAAAACCTTTCTTGAAATTTGTCCTCTCTCATTACATGTTGATTTTGTTGGACCCAGCACCAAGAATTTTGATTATTGAACAAGCCAACATTTGTTAACTGTGATTCGTTGGAATCTACAATGAAGTTGATAAACTTTGGGTTAACTCTATGATTTTGAAGCAACCAATCACAAAACACTACTCGTAAAGTACTCTTAGGCCGTGTAGTAACGTTGGATATAGACTGAGGCATATGCCGGATATGTCATTGCCATATACATGGGGGTCTCAAGCTTCTCGAGACAAGCCCTGCATTTGTTATCAGAAACCTCTATTTCCATCGCATCAGTATGGTATTGATTAGCTGTGTATGTTCATAAATGTCCTTCCAGTAGGCCTCCACCCGATCAGCGGTCGGTAGATCACTAGTGACTTTCAAGCAACCACTAGCATTCATATCCTATCAAGACAGTGCTGCTTGATAGTTAGCAGCACGTATTAACTGAATATTAACTTCCATCTTGTGCACCCTCTTTCAGTCTCTGAAACCGCAAGGCTGCCATACCGTCTTCCAATTGAGAAAGCGATTGAACGGCGGTGTACACGACATTACTAATTTGCCAGATTCAATGTGACCGGAAAGTGAAAAATATATAAAAACTCTCCTCTTCACATACCATTCACCTATTCCAAAACCTCATTTTAAAACACGTTATATAGTCTAGAAGTCATGACTTGTCTAATAGATTTGTTGACACCCTGTATAGTGGAACCTTTCAACTCTGAACTTTCATAAAACACTGAGTCTAAGATCCCAATGGAGGTGGTCCTTCCACCCCCTTTCTTTGAAGATGAAAAATAAAAGCATTACAGTCATGGACAATTTCATAGAAATCTTTGAGGCGAACAAAATCGATTCAGGTAAGAATCTATATGTCTGCAAGAGTCAAAAGTTTTTTTGTTCACTGTGTTTTCTTTCAACTACAAGAAAAAATGTAACGAACTCTTTTGCACAATTTTTTGGAGGGACCAAAAATTCCGGCAAAACAACCGAAAAACAACTTCTCGAGTCGAATTCTCGTTCGACTCAATAGATTTCCTAAATATGATTGACTCTACAATTGATACGAGTTATGAATTGGTAGCCATTACTTCGAAAATATTTAGCCTTGCGCACAGACTGAGAATGGAATTCATGAAAAAAATGATCCTGGACAACTTCTCCGAAGAAACTACATATTTAGCTCTTCAAATAAGAAGGTTGGCGTCCTTTTTTCCTGTGGGCGATATTCGGTATTTTTCATTCCCTACAACGGATTCAATAATTCTCTTAGCAAAGGGCAACACCAGTGTCTTGTCTATACCGTAGGGGCGCTGAATGTGAAAATAAAGTACTCTTAGGCCGTGTAGTAATGTTGGATATAGACTGAGGCATATGCCGGATATGTCAATGCCGGATATGTCACGGGACTAATTCTAACTATTTTTAATAAACATGCACCTGTCAAGACAGCACGTATGACGAAAGCTCCAGCTCCCTGGCTGACATATCCCATCGAAATAATGATGAAAGAAAGAGACAAAGCTCTTGCAAAATTCAAAATTTCAAAATCAGAAGCTGACTGGGTACACTACAAAAATTTGCGAAACTTCACGCTATCATCTGTTCGTCGCGAGAAGAAGGCTTATTAT
>NW_019293185.1:28526-77994 GCF_000500325.1 Leptinotarsa decemlineata
GAACCAACGCGGTAATTCCAAATATTTAATTACGCCTAATGCCACCTAGCGGGTAGCTGAAAAAGATAGTACATAGTACCACTACTCGCCACTAGATGTCGTTAAGTGTCACAATACACAATAATAATTGAAATGCAAAAAAAGCGTAAGTTTGCTTAGGTCACGCACTTTGCGACTATCCTAGTCTAGAAATATAGTTAAGGGCAGAAATTGGCACTTGGAACAAACTGAAAAAATCATTATGGCCCGAAGGTTTCAAAGTTTGGAGACCTCTGGCTGGAACATCGAAGAAAGGTTGGATATTTGTCTCTCTTTTATACATACTTTCACGGGAAGTGTTTATAAGTGACTCAGCACATTCGATTCCACCAGGAGAGGTACATATCAGAAATACGCGACAGACTGTGGATGCTCATAGTTGAGGTTGAACTCAGTTTACTTCGAACTCCACTGTTCAAGAACCCTTTCATTTGGAGAACTGCGTTTATATAGAGGAAACTTCCTGAGAACGTTTTCCCAAATGGATTTAATCTCCAGCGAATAAACTCCAACGTGAATCGCTACTTTCGCATCGCTCTTAGATCACCTTAAGAATTTTCCTGTAGTGCTTGTGTTTTGAAAAAAAAATATGAATTAAGACATGAAGTTTTTGGCAGCAATTTTATATTCTGACCACTACAGATGGATTAGTGTTTTAGGTTTTCTTGTGATCATCATATATAAATACATGAAAAATAAGTGTAGACAAAAGTTTTAAAAAAGAACCAAAATTTTCATCGTCAAAAACTCCTTCAAATATTATCATCCACCTACAATATTCTTTCTCAATCTGGAGTAAGTGATACATTCCTGATTGATATATTTGTTTTCATTTGAGAGTCAGTCATTTCTGTCACATGTATTATATCTGGACCAACATTTTGCATATGAACGTGGCACATTGAAAAACATATGTTCTAATCACGTTTTTCACTTCATACTCGAGTAGTCTATCTGTCCCGAACGGCTGTTCATCGATCCATCTGGTCTCATTCAATCTGTCCCGATTTAATGTTGATATAATTTCAATTAAACATCAGATCTGAAACACGTTTCAGCTGAAGGTGAATACAATTTTGATAGAGAAAAGCATTATCTATAGAGAGATTTCCTGCATTCACCAAGTCTCAGCATGTTTATATATCGATTTTGAAGGCTTCTACTGCATCAGCTCTATGAAATTATCACGAAACTTGTATTCAGTGTTCCATCTCAGTGAGTTTCCCAATAGTTGAGAATTCACTTGAGTCAGAGATAGTTTATATTTTCAAATTCTTCAACAAAAAAAAGGCAAAAAGTATCCAGGCACATATACCGATATCAAGGAATATAAAATTCATAAAACAAAATTTAACGTTGAGTATGAGGATTTTTTTTCGTTGAAATGAAGGTGTGAAAGCAAAAAACTCTCACATGAGAAAAAGTAACCTAACCTCAGCTGACTTCAACACAAGCCCAATCTTACCAAAATCCTAATTATCTCCACAACAATTGCTCAAAATTTGTCTCTCAGCTGAATGCAACTTAAACATTACCGCAATTTAACCTTATCTGAGCCGTGTTAGGAATCGCACATTGAAAGGTAAGACCTCGGTAATCCTCAGCTCGCACAAGTTTCGACTTCTGAGGGTTGTCGTTCGTTGGGGTGCGACAGCTGGTTAACGGAAAAACAGATCATGCATCTCATTTTAACAGTTGAAATTTCCTCCCATAGGTTCAACATGTAACCTCAAAAGTCATATGGCTTTCAACGTTCGTCATTATTGACAGTTTGTCACATTTTTTGTCCGACATGACTTTTGAGGACAAGAAACTCTCAGAAAATTAGATCTAACTCGACTCAAGTCAAATCCAAACCAAACCTAACGTAACCCAATCTAACCTAAACTCTAATCATCCATTTCATTTTCACAATTGAAATGTTCTTTCATAGGTTCAACATGTAACCTTGAAACTTATATGGCTTTCAACGTTCGTCAACGAAGATCGTTAACATGGACTCTTTGTTTTAATTTTTGATCGTAATGTGTTTTGAGGACAAAAAACTACCAGCCAAATGCAACCTAAACCTAACCTATCCCAATCTAACTCAAACCCTAATCATCCATCTCAGTTTTACAGTTGAAATTTTTTCCCATGGGTTTAACACGTAACCTCAAACGTCATATGGCTTTCAAGGTTCTTCATCGAGCATCGTCAAAATGAACTTATTTGCCTTTTGTGTGACTGCCTCGTATTCAAATGAAAATATCTCTAATATTTTTTGCACATTTGAATTACACAATTTCAATTAATGTCTTAGGAATAATCGCGAAATTGAGACCATCGCGCGATAAAATAAATTCCAGCTGCCTCACGAACTGATGCGACACGCGTGATGAAGAGAGGTTGCAAATGCGTTGGTTTTGTTTCACGAACTGTATTACTCAGAATGTTACGGTTGTATTTTTTGAGCTGTCTCTAGGTAGATTGGTATTCACCTCTTTTTCAAATTGAAATTGATAATTGTGAACATAGTTTCGTTCGTGGTTATTATTATCAGTTACAAGTTGTTGCCATGCTTTGTCAGAAAAATAGGGTCTTTCATTAATAAATGACAACTAATTTGACAGATGTAGCTTCGCTTGTCAATATTCGGAAGTCCCTGTTGGAAGGACACTATATATCCTGCAAAGCCGAGTCGTGTCGTTATAGTTATTACTGAATCAGAATGAATTAAAAAACTAAATCGAATCTTCAGTAATTTCAACATTTCAGCCCATTTAGTTAGCCAAAAATTCTGGAGCAGAATTCTTGTAATGATTGTGAAAATGTCCAAGAACCCAAATGGATCAAAGATAGTCATCACTGTTCTCGAGACGTCTCTTTTTATATCAGGTGCTTTGTTCAAGTTGTGAAGTTCATCCTCATTCAATTTAATTGAAAAACCCAATTTGTCTTCATCAGGATTCCAAATCAAACCTAGAATCCTCCGAATGAGTATTGATAATTCGTTTTTCAAATCCATTTCTTTTTGATTTATAGCTCGATATTCATCTGAATGGTTTTCAAGAGTTTTCCTGAGTTACTCGACCAATTTCGAATGATGAAACCTCCTGTGTCACTATTTTCCGAGTTTGAAGGCTTTGAATTTTTCGAATTTTTTCCTGACGTTTCACTAGCGGGAGTGGCTAGCTTCCTCAGAAGTTTATTCAGCCTGAGTTAATATTCAGCCGTAATATCCAGTCATCGGAAATATCCACTCAGGTTGTATAGATTTCTGAGGAAGCTAGCCTGTCACGCCAGCGGAACATCAGGAAGAAATTCCAAAAATCCACGGCGTCCAAACCCGGAAAAAGTGATACTAAAAACCTTGGCCACAAAAGCCTTAACCATTTTTTCATGAAAACTCCTCATCCTTCTTCTTTGATACACCAGATGTGAGTGTTTTAGCCTCTTATACCGTATCGAAACTGCCCAAATAATCGCCAACATAATGGCAATCTGTAATAGCTCTTACAGCTTCTGGGAACTTTTATCTGAATTCTAGTGCTTTTCTCACCAACACGAATTGAGAAAAAATCACTTCAAATGTCATAGAAATCATCTCATATTTTTCAGGATTTGTTCCATTGTATACTTATCTTACATTAGTACTGGTCAAATTGGAAACTGAGGATATTTGAGAAACCTTTTTGACAAACGTTTCTCTATACGTTAGCTCACAGAAACGAGATCAGATCACCATTTTAGAGAGCATGTGAATACAAATCAATGGTCATTTTACCCTATGCTCTCATAAGCAAAATATATTTTTTTATGAATACCTGTATGTTATTCAGGTTTCAGTTCTACAGAACTGGTAATATTCCACCAAAAGTGCACAGAAATAATTATTTCCACTGTAAATGGGTAACTACTAGACGATAATGTTATTATTATCGTTCTGCATCCATAATTACTCAAAAATCTATGAAAAATAAACATGAACGTTGATAAGTATAACTTTTATTAACAACTTGTGACAATTGCTTCGTTGAAAGAAAAAATTAAAATTATTCCCAAATTAACGTACTGTATATATATGACTGCATTTCACCATTTTCATCGTGATTATCCGTGATATATATCTTCTTGAATCAAATCTATCCAGTCATAGCACTAACTGCAAAAAATATTCATATGTCAGCATTTCTAAGAGGAATCTTGCTGACCAACTCACCTATCATTTTTCCAGCTTCTTTGACAATGGGTTGGATTATGTGACTCGTTCCTGGAAAATGAAAATAAATATATAAAGCACGAAGGGGGCGATAATGGAAAAGTTATCCGGAAAAATTACTCCTAAGGTCTAAATGTTTTATCAGTGGTTTTCGAATATAGAACTAACATGAAAGATATAAATCAATATGATTTTAATGGCAATAACTTATAAAAAATCGTTCTACTTCGCTTTGGATAACTGAGATTTCCGAACACCACAGCTAAACAATCGTTTGTTGAAGCCATTTTTTGGTACTTTGCTCAGACAGCTCCTGTATTTTTTCATTTCTATTCAATTCATTTTCTGATTCAACCCATTTTCTGATCTGGTTTCGTATCAATGATTTCGGTAGCTACGCAGCTGGCTTGAGGTCCATATGCAAAGATTGATTATTCATGTCTAGTACTCTTGTCGGCTCAGTATGGTATATCGAAGTCTCATTCACGACTGACTAGGATTCAAGTTCACATTTAAATCGATTGTTTTTATATGGGAATATTGCTATAGGCTTCATGGACTGGGTTACTTAACAGTATTGGTTATCTTAACCTGGGTTAGTATACCTAATGGTTAGTATCAACATATTCATGAAATTACTATGCACTCAATTGTAGGTTAGTGGAGTTAGTGGGTTTCTCATGGTCCTTGGGCATTGCGGTTCTTGTTCCATGAGTGGTGTTGTCCTAAAACAAAGTTCGGAGCATCGTCCGGATATAGTAGCTGGTGGTCGATTGATGGCGGGTCATGGTTCAGGTAAGCCTGGGGTGAGGACAGGCGAGTATGGCGAACTTTAGTGTGGCTCCGGACTGTGGACCGTCCACTACCCGATCTCCAGCGGGAACTCATCGATGATGTCCTGGAATTCCTCCGATACTAGCATTGACAGTGTTTACTCGTATTCATACTAGTTGAGGATTGTATGGGTGGGTCGTAAACAAGATGCTCACTTCTACTTAGTCTGCACGTGGACTAGGCGGTTCTGTTTGGTCCAAATTGTTGAAAGATATGCTGCTGATGGAATGCCGATAATAGTTTCATTTTAGTCCATTTTTGTCCTTTCTGAGTGGTAGATCTACGTTCCATCAACAACGTAGACCAATCAAAACAACCTAGTTTCAAGTGCGAACGAATCGGAACTGAGCACTATCATGGATATCTCACCCCCACTAGGATAAAAGAAAGTGAAAACGAAGCAATCCACATACTACCTTCCAGTTGACCCCTTTACCTCTGGATAGATTCACCGTAGTAGTAGAGAAAACGCTTGGTACTATGATGATTATTGTTATTTATAAATATACAGTATCAGTGCCTCATTATTAGCATCTATGTTGTTTAGTAGATGCTCTGTTCAGCACCAATGTTGCCTTCATCTTTATCTTCAACCCGTCCGGATGGTGGTGCTAAGTTAGAATGGAATCTTGTGTCAGTCACAGATATTTGAATTACTCACACGAAGTTTTGAAAAACCTAGTTCATCTATCCTAATCCTCTCGATGAATATTACTATGGTCGATTTGAAGGGATAGATAAGTCAAGTGTGTGTAACAAGCATCAGTATTTCATTCGAAAATTGCAACCTCTCAACCTGAGAACTCCTGATACGTTCAGTAAATCCCCAAAAGTTTATAAATATAAAAATTTAAGTATACTGATTATTCCCAATGGAACACACTAATCAAAAGCTGAACCATACTGCCACCAAATGACAAATTACTTCGTCTCGATCATTTACCTTCTTTATCGTCTTCTTCAGAGGAATCCTTTTTTTTCTCGATAGCTCTTGTCAACGAACCTGCGTAAGAACAAAACTAGTTAGTGTGTGCTAGGTATACTTTTCAGCAAGAACTAAATTATTGATTCCAATTTATCGAAACGAATAATTGGATGAATAGCGGTAAACATTCTGTCACTCAGGCGTTAAATGAGCTACCTCTAATAATGGGCACTGCAGTATTGCCTGGAAGAGTTCTTTTATTGCTAATACCAGCGCTTCGTTATGAAAAATGTGCAATTGGAGGCATTCGGTAGAAATAAACCTCTAACAAATTCACATGAAAGAACTGGAAACATATTTTGAGCGAATGGAAAACTTCGAAGTGGAAACGATCAGCTACTATTAGGTTGTTCAAAAAGTCCTGTCCGTTTTTATGAGTCTGCTTTGAACTGCAATATCTCTGTGAATAGTGACTCAATTCGATTGAAATGAGCGGCATTTGAATCAATGCACTTTTATCAACGTAAAACAAGTCGATTGATATCGTCAATATGAAGATTGTGTGCTCAGGATTCGATGAAATCGACAAAGGCCGTTTTGCCTGGTCCTGATTCGCGAAGGTTCTGCCTGTGAGGAAGTTATCGGAATGCTCAAAAATATGGTAGTCGGTCGGCAAGAGGTCTGGAGAGTATGGTGCGTGAGGCAGAACTTTGGCGATCAATTCATTTATTTTCGAACGATGATTTGTGAAACGTGCGGACGGCGTTGTTGTGGAGCAGGACCGGACCTCTTCTGTTGACCAGTGCTGGCTGCCACTGACGCTATTTTCGGTAAATTTTGTCGATATCCTCACAGTAGGATTCTGCTCTGATGGGTTGAAGAAGAGAATCACATCAGCCGCTGACCACCACTTTTTCGAAGACAAAACACAAGCACTACAGGAGAATCCTTAAGGCGCTGTGACAGCGGTGCCTGTGCGAAAGTAACGATTCACATTGGATTTGAATCGCTGGAGATTGAATCTATTTGGAAAAACGTTCTCAGGCAGTTTATTCCATCCATAGAAAAATAGACATTCATCAATCCAAAATTATCTAGAGTGTTTTTCAATTGTTTGATTGAGTAATATGCGGAATTGAGTTTGTTGCAGACCTTCTGGATATGACCGCTCCAGGTCAAACTTTCGTCTAAAGACGTTCCTAAAAACAAGACTTCGCTGGAAGATCGAATACCATTTATTGTGGAAGAGTCACTGCTGAAATTTTTTCTAATAAATGATATCTACGTAGACTGTTTATTTACAGTTTCAGCTGTTCAGTTTGTTGATGAGGGGCATAAAAGTTAGAAGTGTTTTGCGTGTTCAGCGATTTCATACTATCTAAATAAATGCATCAAAGAATTTGCATCAGATTTTGTATAAAACGTGTATAAAAATTGTGTGAGCTCAAAAACACTCGAAATGTTGTCAGTGGCATACGGTGACTACTCTCAATTGAAAAAAAATTACAAGTGTAACAAGCCTTTCACAGAAGGTCGAGAAAATGTAGATTACGACGCTTGCCCAGGACACTTCAGCACATCAACAACCTGTGAAAAAGTTGAGAAAGTGAAGAAAATTGTCAGAAAAGTTGCTGAGGAGGTCGGCATATTGGTTCTCTCATGCCATGCAATTTTTTTGTAAATTTTGAGCTTCATGCGCCTCACAGCAAAGTTTGTATCAAAATTACTGAATTCTAACCAAAATCTACCGTAGCATGAGCTCAGGAATTAATGAATGACCTCAACGGCGATCCAGATTTGCATAAAAGAGTCATAACTGGTGACGAATCATGAGTATATGGTTATGACATCGAAACTAAATTCCAGTCATCCCAATGGAAGAACCAAGCAGAGCCAGGACAAAAAAAAAGCAGACCAAGTTTAATTAAATGTCAAGGTTTTGCTCATTGTTTCATTGTGTTACCATGGCATAGTGCATAGGAGCTCTTGTCACATGATCATACGGTTAGTAAGGAGTATCATCTTGAATGTTTGCGCCGCTTGCGAGAAGTAATACGAAGGAAACATCCGGTCTTGTGGAGAAACTACTCCTGGCTTCTGAATCTCGAAAATGTACCTGCTCACTCGTTACTCGTTCGGAATTTTTGACCATTGACGTCATGTTTTTTTAAATGATGTTTTTTGAGATACTCTGTACACATTAACGCCATGTTTTTTTCTTTAGCGTTGGCAACCATGTTTTTTTTCCGCGGCACTTCCTGTATATGATTTGATTGGTGTATTTTGAAACAACACTCTGTATACCTAATGTATTTCGACAAACAGTCGCCATGTTTTTTTTCTTCAAAACCGCACATACCCTGTATACCTCATGACGGCTATGTTTTTTTCTTGCTTTAACGCAGGCAGCCATGTGTTTTCTTTAACGATACACACACCTTGTACACCTCAATGACAATCATTTTTTTAATGCTAGCAACCATGTTTTTTTTCTTCAACGCTGCACACCCTCTATAGCATTGGATTGATGTGTTTCGAAACAACACTCCAGATCACTAAGACTAAGAATCAAATGGGAAATGGGAAAAAATACCAGCGTGGTTCAAACATAACTGGCTGGTATGTCAATCGCCACGAAAGAAATGACCAAAAAAGAAATTTCTGGCAAAGACATAGCAATCTGCACTGATAGCAGACAAGTCCTATTAGCCTTGAACAGGGCTACCTCAGCCCTCAGGGCTAGTACCTCAGGGCTAGTACTAGAGTGCCACCAAAGTTCAGCCAAAGCCTCGGTAGATAATAACATTATCCTGGGGTGGATTAAAGGACACGGCAGAAATAAAGGTAATCGCATTGCCGACTCTTTAGCGAAGGAAGCGGCTGGACTGACAATTTTAGGACCCAGTGGCACCTACGGCCTGATGACTCCAACAATTGCGGAACTAGCGAAACGTTACACCCATGCTCAATCCCTAAAGAGATGGGATGAAATCAAAGGACGCAATCCTGCGAGAATCACCCTTGGCGACCCTGGGAAGCTGGCGTTGAAGAAATATCTGACGATTACCAGTAAAAATCCACGCTCAACAGTAGGATCTCTGACTGGCCACTGCCATCTAAGGAAACACCTCCGTAATATGGGGCTAGTGGACACACCTCTATGCAGGATGTGTGAACAGGAAGAATACCTAGATATTCTACTTTAAAAAAGGAAAATTAACCTTATGAATCAACAATTGAAGCAAAATATAAATTATAGTTCAATACCAACTCCACAAGCCACATAAACAACAGTTGTTTTGTTATTTATTTATATAGAGGAAGATAGATTAGGTGCACAAAATGTCATTTGTCACAGAATATCCTCTGAAATATGCCATCTTTGTTTGTCTCGTACAGGTAACAGATTCATTGTCCTTTATTAGCTATAACCAATGTTGTCAAATGGTGAAATAGAAACGAATCCCTTCAAATGTTGAATGCATTATTTCATTTCTCTTTTTGAAGTATTTAAATAATTTTTTAAAGAAAAATGTTGAAATGATAAGTTTAAAATGCGTTGTTTTAGAGCTCTTCAATGAAAACTACTTGATTTTCGTCAGGAGGAACATTCCCCATTGCCCCAATGAGTTTGTTTATTGAGTTTATTGGTAATACCACCAGCGCTTCGTTATATAAAATGTGCAATTGGAGGCATTCGGTAGAAATAAACCTTTAACAAATTCACATGAAAGAACATATTTTGAGTTCTGTCCGTTTTTGTGAGTCTGCTTTAAACTGCAATATCTCAGTGAATACTAATTCAATTCAATCGAAATAAGCGCCATTTGAATCACTGCACTTCCACCAACATGACACATGTCGATTGATCCCGTCAGTATAAAGAGTGTATGCTCGGGATTCGATGAAATCGGAAAAGGCCGTTTTTGCCTGGTCCTGATTGGCGAAGGCTCTCTACAAAAACACATGACAGGATCCATGTCGCCATACTTATTTGTGATACTCTCTTTAAGTTATTTTCAAACTCAGATATTTGCCCCTGTGTCTCTCAGAACCTGTGATTCCGTAGGAACAGAAAAACCAACTTCTCAGTTGTTGCATCCCAAATATATTATCTCCTCTTCGAGTCTCCTTTATGGCGTCCTGCATTTTCCATCTCTATTCGAATGTTACAAACCTTCTGCAGCGTTTCAGATTGTGTGCTTGGACACGTGGACACGTGTAGTGTCCAGTTCAATACCAATTATGAAATGTCCTACATAAATTTCAATCATTNCATCCTTCTTCTTTGATACACCAGATGTGAGTGTTTTAGCCTCTTATACCGTATCGAAACTGCCCAAATAATCGCCAACATAATGGCAATCTGTAATAGCTCTTACAGCTTCTGGGAACTTTTATCTGAATTCTAGTGCTTTTCTCACCAACACGAATTGAGAAAAAATCACTTCAAATGTCATAGAAATCATCTCATATTTTTCAGGATTTGTTCCATTGTATACTTATCTTACATTAGTACTGGTCAAATTGGAAACTGAGGATATTTGAGAAACCTTTTTAACAAACGTTTCTCTATACGTTAGCTCACAGAAACGAGATCAGATCACCATTTTAGAGAGCATGTGAATACAAATCAATGGTCATTTTACCCTAGGCTCTCATGAGCAAAATATATTTTTTTATGAATACCTGTATGTTATTCAGGTTTCAGTTCTACAGAACTGGTAATATTCCACCAAAAGTGCACAGAAATAATTATTTCCACTGTAAATGGGTAACTACTAGACGATAATGTTATTTCGTTCTGTATCCATAATTACTCAAAAATCTATGAAAAATAAACATGAACGTTGATAAGTATAACTTTTATTAACAACTTGTGACAATTGCTTCGTTGAAAGAAAAAATTAAAATTATTCCCAAATTAACGTACTGTATATATATGACTGCATTTCACCATTTTCATCGTGATTATCCGTGATATATATCTTCTTGAATCAAATCTATCCAGTCATAGCACTAACTGCAAAAAATATTCATATGTCAGCATTTCTAAGAGGAATCTTGCTAACCAACTCACCTATCATTTTTCCAGCTTCTTTGACAATGGGTTGGATTATGTGACTCGTTCCTGGAAAATGAAAATAAATATATAAAGCACGAAGGGGGCGATAATGAAAAAGTTATCCGGAAAAATTACTCCTAAGGTCTAAATGTTTTATCAGTGGTTTTCGAATATAGAACTAACATGAAAGATATAAATCAATATGATTTTAATGGCAATAACTTATAAAAAATCGTTCTACTTCGCTTTGGATAACTGAGATTTCCGAACACCACAGCTAAACAATCGTTTGTTGAAGCCATTTTTTGGTACTTTGCTCAGACAGCTCCTGTATTTTTTCATTTCTTTTCAACCCATTTTCTGATCTGGTTTCGTAGCAATGGCCTTAATGACAATTCCATATCCGGAAATCCTTCAATTTCGCTTCGAATAACCAAGATTTTCACCCCCTCTGCTGATCACTCTTTTGTTAAAGCAATTTTTGGGTTCTTTCCCCATTTTTCATTTCTATTCAACCCATTTTCTGATCTGGTTTCGTATCAATGATTTTG
This sequence comes from Leptinotarsa decemlineata, assembly GCF_000500325.1. Lineage (NCBI taxonomy): Eukaryota > Metazoa > Arthropoda > Insecta > Coleoptera > Chrysomelidae > Leptinotarsa > Leptinotarsa decemlineata. The sequence goes on from NW_019293185.1 coordinate 40,142, forward strand.
GTAGCTATGCAGCTGGCCTATATCCAAAGATTGATTATTCATGTCTAGTACTCTTGTCGGCTCAGTATGGTATATCGAAGTCTCAGTGACTGACTAGGATTCAAGTTCACATTCAAATCGATTGTTTTTATATGGGAATATTGCTATAGGCTTATGGCTCTTCAGGGACAGGGTTACTTAGCAGTATTGGTTGCCTCAACCTGGGTTAGTATACCTAATGGTTAGTATCAACATATTCATGATATTACTATGCACTCAATTGTAGGTTAGTAGAGTTAGTGGGTTTCTCATGTTCCTTGGGCATTGCGGTTCTTGTTCCTTGAGTTGTGTTGTCCTAAAACAAAGTTCGGAGCATGGTCCGGATATAGTAGCTGGTGCTCGATTAATGGCGGGTAATCGTCCAGGTAAGCCTGGGGTGAGGACAGGCGAGTATGGCAAACTTTAGTGTGGCTCCGGACTGTGGACCGTCCACTACCCGATCTCCAGCGGAAACTCATCGATGATGTCCTGGAATTCCTCCGAGACTAGCATTGACAGTGTTTACTCGTATTCATACTAGTTGAGGATTGTATGGGTGGGTCGTAAACAAGATGCTCACTTCTACTTAGTCCGCACGTGGACTAGGCGGTTCTGTTTGGTCCAAATTGTTGAAAGATATGCTGCTGATGGGATGCCGATAATAGTTTAATTTTAGTCCATTTTAGTCCATTTGTTCCTTCGTTCCAACGTAGACCAATCAAAACAACTTAGTCTCGAGTGCCAACCAATCGGAACTGGGTACTATCATGGATATCTCACCCCCACTATACCCTACTAGTATAAAAGAAAGTGAACACGAAGCAATCCACATACTACCTATCAGTTGACTCCTTTATTTCTGAATAGATTTACCATAGTAGCAGAAGAAACGCTTGGTGCTATGATGGTTATTGTTATTTATAAAAAGAGTACCTCATTATTAGCATCTATGTCGTTTGGTAGATGCTCTGTTCAGCACCAATGTTGCCTACATCTTTATCTTCAACCCGTCCGGATGGTGGTGCTAAGTTAGAATGGAATCTTGTGTCAGTCACAGATATTTGAATTACTCACACGAAGTTTTGAAAAACCTAGTTCATCTATCCTAATCCTCTCGATGAATATTACTATGGTCGATTTGAAGGGATAGATAAGTCAAGTGTGTGTAACAAGCATCAGTATTTCATTCGAAAATTGCAACCTCTCAACCTGAGAACTCCTGATACGTTCAGTAAATCCCCAAAAGTTTATAAATATAAAAATTTAAGTATACTGAGTATTCCCAATGGAACACACTAATCAAAAGCTGAACCATACTGCCACCAAATGACAAATTACTTCGTCTCGATCATTTACCTTCTTTATCGTCTTCTTCAGAGGAATCCTTTTTTTTCTCGATAGCTCTTGTCAACGAACCTGCGTAAGAACAAAACTAGTTAGTGTGTGCTAGGTATACTTTTCAGCAAGAACTAAATTATTGATTCCAACTTATCGAAACGAATAATTGGATGAATAGCGGTAAACATTCTGTCACTCAGGCGTTAAATGAGCTACCTCTAATAATGGGCACTGCAGTATTGCCTGGAAGAGTTCTTTTATTGCTAATACCAGCGCTTCGTTATGAAAAATGTGCAATTGGAGGCATTCGGTACAAATAAACCTCTAACAAATTCACATGAAAGAACTGGAAACATATTTTGAGCAAATGGAAAACTTCGAAGTGGAAACGATCAGCTACTATTAGGTTGTTCAAAAAGTCCTGTCCGTTTTTATGAGTCTGCTTTGAACTGCAATATATCAGTGAATAGTGACTCAATTCAATTGAAATGACCGGCATTTGAATCAATGCACTTTTACCAACGTAAAACAAGTCGATTGATATCGTCAATATGAAGATTGTGTGCTCAGGATTCGATGAAATCGACAAAGGCCGTTTTGCCTGGTCCTGATTCGCGAAGGTTCTGCCTGTGAGGAAGTTATCGGGATGCTCAAAAATATGGTAGTCGGTTGGCAAGAGGTCTGGAGAGTATGGTGCGTGAGGCAGAACTTTGGTGATCAATTCATTTATTTTCGGACGATGATTCATGAAACGTGCGGACGGCGTTGTTGTGGAGCAGGACCGGACATCTTCTGTTGACCAGTGCCACTGGCGCTATTTTCGGTAAATTTTGTCGATATCCTCACAGTAGGACTCTGCTCTGATGGGTTGAAGAAGAGAATCACATCAATCGCTGACCACCACTTTTTCGAAGACAAAACACAAGCACTACAGGAAAATCCTCAAGGCGCTGTGACAGCGGTGTCTGTGCGAAAGTAACGATTCACATTGGATTCGAATCGCTGGAGATTGAATCTATTTGGAAAAACGTTCTCAGGCAGTTTATTCCATATAAACGCAGTTCTCCAAATAAAAGAGTTCTTAAACAGTGAAGTTCGAGGTGTACTGAGTTGAACCTGAAAACGATGAGCAACCACAGTCTGTCGCATATTTCTGATATGTATCGGTCTTGGTGAAATCAAATGTGCCAAGTTATTTGAACACTTCTCGTGAAAGTATCTATACAGGGTGTAACTGAATAAGTGTAAAACATTAAAGGAGGTGATTCCTCATCGAAAAAAAAAGGATCTTTCATATAAACAAACTTCATTGGAGCATCCCGTGTTAAGATACAGCCCCTTAAAGGAGGTACATAAAATTTGTATAACAATTTTTTTCACAAGCACTGAAGAAGTTACAATATTGAAATTAACCTGACGTTTTGTACTACCAAAAAGACACTTAGCCAGTGATTTATTTGGTTTACCCCTTGGTTGTAAGGGGTGGAAAACGCAACCCCTAAAATGTATTTCCAATGTAACTTTTTGTCTCATTATTTGTTTACCATTTGAAAATATATTTCCGATAGCCTGTTTCATTCTGAACAAAAAATGTTTCTTGGGTTTTTTGCCCAAAATAAACCAGTTCGCAGCAAAAAATTATTTTACGAACAACTACAAAGATACATCGTTATAAATGCGAACTGGATTCATTGTGATTTTGTAGTAAGTACCTGCATTGAACGATTGAAGGGTAATGAACAAAACTAATTTATTAATAACAAAACACACAACATGTATAAATCATTGTAAATGTTCAATATGTCTACCTTCAGACATTACGCATGCGTCTAGACGTCGGCGCATTGAGCCACGTATTCGCTCAAATATTCCTGGAGTCTCTCTGATTACCCTGCACGCATCAAAATTTTATGTACCCCCTTTAAGGGGCTGTATCTTAACAAAGGATGCTCCAATGAAATTTCTTTATATGAAAGATCCTATCTTTTTTCGATGAGGAATCACCTCCTTAAATGTTTTACACTCATTTAGTTACACCCTGTAGAAGAGAGACAAATCTCCAACCTTCCTTCGATGTTCCAGACTATCAAGGTTGCAAGTAATGTTCGCGTCTCCAATTAAGTGGATGGCTCTTTTCTGAATGGAATCCAGCAGCTTCAAGGTATGCTTTGGGGCGTAGCTCCATACAACAATACTCGAACAATACTCGAAAGAAGGTCTGATCTGAGCTTTATAAAGCATCAAAAGTTTCTGAGGTGTGTACAGTTCAGAACAGTGTTCAAAGCTTTTGAGAAACGGCTTTTGCAACTCCAGTGACATGAATGTGCCAAGACATATTCGTGTCCATTCAAACCCCCAACAAATTTATTGAAGTGGAAAGTGAAATTGTCTGACTTGACATCATTATATCCGGTTCAAGATCCTCATTGAGATATGCAACCTTTTGCTGCCGATGAAGATGTGTATCCGCCGCAGATGTCCTGGAATCCAAACGGAATGAAGAAACAAGTGTGCTGTCGTCAGCAAAGCAATATATTGGATTCTTGGTTTTTCTTCCAATAAGTCGTTGATATAAAATAGAAAGAGGATTGAAGGCAATATAGATCCCTGGGGAACACCAGCGTTGATGGTGTAAGTATATGAGAGATATACGTCGACGGCCACTCGCAGGGAACGTTCTACCAGGAAGCTGAAGAGCCACCATACACAAAAATGATCCGACAAGTCATAGCTTCAAAGATTGGCCAGCAAACCCTCATGCAACACACGGTCATACAGTACCCATGGTCTTTTTTGATGACATCAAAACGGACAAAGCTTTTGAAACAACCTAATAATATCAGAAAGTTCATGTCACCATACTTTTTTAATTTCAATTTAGTGGGTTTCTCATGGTTCTTGGGCATTGTGGTTCTTGTTAATTGGGTAGTGTTGTCCCAAAATAAAGTTCGGAGGATTGTCCGGGTACAGTAACTGGTGGTCGATAAGTGGTGGATAATGGTTTAGGTACAGGTAAACCTGGGGTGGGAGTAGGTGAGTATGTCGAACTTTAGTGTGGCTCCGGACTGTGGGCTGTCCACTACCTGATGGCCAGCGGGAACTCATCGATGATGTCCTGAAATCTATCCGGAACTAGGATTGTCAATGTGTCTTATTTATACTAGTAGAGGATGAAATGTCGATATAGGAGTTTTATTTCAGTCCATTTATGACCTTCTTCAGTGGTGGATACTACGTTTCATCATCAACAACGTGGACCAATCAAAACAACGTAGTCTAAGTGCGGACCAATAGTTAGCATTACTATGGACATTCCATCCCCACCATCCTCTGCTAGTTTGAATGGAAGTGAACACGGAGTAATCTGTGTACTATATCCCAGTCTACATCTGAATAAGTTCACCACAGTAGCAGACAATGCTTGGTACTATGATGGTTATTGTTATTTCCAAGTAGACAGTATCAATGCGTCATTAGCAATTATGTCATTCGGTAGATGCATCTGTTCAGTACCACTGTCACCATCTTTATCTTCAACCTGTCCACATGTTGTTTCGAGGTTAGAATGGAATCCTGTGTTAGTTACACAAGTATTCTAAGTACCCACAAAAAGTTTTGAAGGACCTAGCTCGTCTGGTCGATTTGAAGGTATAGATAAGTCAAGTTTGTGTCACAAGCATTAGTATTTAACTCGAAAAAATTGCAACCTTTTAACCTGAGAAATGCGTCTCATTCAGGAATATTGCTGAAAGAACAATTATATCATTAGAGAAGATGTTTTGAAGAATTGTATCGGCTAAATTAAATACAACGTACAGTAAATCGCCAGAAGATCATAAGTATGAAAATTAGGGTATATTGAATCTTCCAAATGGAATACACTAATCAAAAATTGAAGCAGACTGCCCCGCCCCCCAAATTACAAATCACTTTGTCTCGATTATTTACCTTTTTTATCTTCTTCTTCAGAGGAATCGCTTTTTTTCCCAACAGCTCCTGACAACGCTTCTGCGTAAGAATAAAACTAGTTAGTGTGTGCTGGGTATACTTTTCAGCTAAAACTAAACTATTGAACTTAACTCATCAAAAGGAATAATTGGATAAATAGCGGTAAACGTTTCGTCACTCAAGCGTTAAATGAGCTCATCTAATAATGGGCCCTGCAGAATGGGAAATGTTCCTCAATTTGGGTTATTACAGCAAATGCAAGTTTGAACAAAATGAAGTTGAGTTTAATTCATGAATTTTTCAAATTCACTTCGAAAAGTATTCAAATTGATGTTTCAAATGTTGGGTTTTAATTTTTTTCAAAGGATCTGTTTCTAATTCACATATTGGCAACAGCGTCTATATCAAGTTTGAATAATTTATACGTACCTAGATATTCTACTTATCTTATCTTTATAAATCAACAATTGAAGCAAAATATAAATTATAGTTCAATACCAACTCCACAAGCCACATAAACAACAGTTGTTTCGTTATTTAGTTATATAGAGGAAGATAGGTTAGGTGCACAAAATGTCATTTGTCACAGAACTCGGAACATAAGTGAACAGAACAGCACGCCTCTGAAATATGTCATCTTTGTTTGTCTCATACAGGTAACAGATTCATTGTCCTTTATTAGCTATAACCAATGTTGTCAAATGGTGAAATAGAAACGAATCCCTTCAAATGTTGAATTCATTATTTCATTTCTCTTTTTCAAGTATTTAAATACTTTTTTAAAGAAAAATGTTGAAATGATAGGTTTAAAATGCGTTGTTTTAGAGCTCTTCAATGAAAACTACTTGATTTTCGTCAGGAGGAACATTCCCCATTGCCCCAATGAGTTTGTTTATTGAGTTTATTGATAATACCACCAGCGCTTCGTTATATAAAATGTGCAATTGGAGGCATTCAGTAGAAATAAACCTTTAACAAATTCACATGAAAGAACACATTTTGAGTTCTGTCCCTTTTTGTGAGTCTGCTTTAAACTGCAATATCTCAGTGAATACTAATTCAATTCAATTGAAATAAGCGCCATTTGAATCACTGCACTTCCACCAACATGACACATGTCGATTGATCCCGTCAGTATAAAGAGTGTATGCTCGGGATTCGATGAAATCGGCAAAGGCCGTTTTTGCCTGGTCCTGATTGGCGAAGGCTCTCTACAAAAACACATGACAGGATCCATGTCGCCATACTTATTTGTGATACTCTCTTTAAGTTATTTTCAAACTCAGATATTTGCCCCTGTGTCTCTCAGAACCTGTGATTCCGTAGGAACAGAAAAACCAACTTCTCAGTTGTTGCATCCCAAATATATTATCTCCTCTTCGAGTCTCCTTTATGGCGTCCTGCATTTTCCATCTCTATTCGGATGTTACAAACCTTCTGCAGCGTTTCAGATTGTGTGCTTGGACACGTGGACACGTGTAGTGTCCAGTTCAATACCAATTATGAAATGTCCTACATAAATTTCAATTATTATTCCACGAGACTGAATGCAGTGCTTTGATCAGTTTTTCTTTTTCACTTTTACTGTTGATTAATGTTCCTGTTTTGATTAATTTTCCTATTTTTCTTGTACACTCAGGTGCATAAAAAACAGTCACCTTATTCGCAAATCTTTATATGGAATAACTTCTTTATTTTCAGCTCGATCTTAAAGAAAATTCATCCCCGAATATTCCACATCGAACAAATTTTCTAGTAAGGCCCGTTTCATACACATTATACGAGGGAAAAAATGTTATGTGTCTATCATCTAAAATTAAAACCCCCTGTGGTAAAATACAGCTGTTGGATGACTCACAAAACATTCCTATGTGCAAGGTTGGTTAATTCTCTATGAAATGTTTCTTCAATCATTTCAAGTTTAGGAATTATCAAATGAAATTGTATTTTCTTCACGTATTCGTCATAATATGCAACTATTAAGCATGCTCCCCGGATGCAAATCGTGTCGAGGATGTCTGGAACTATAGATATAGACGTGTGAGAAGTCGCGAAAGAAAAACTATTAACAAAAATAAACTTTGCAACGCAACAAACACTAATTCGAAGCCTCGAAGGATGGAAGCTATCTATCGTCCAAGGGTTGAGGGCCTGGTTGATTATCTCAAAAAAAGAATTTGATGAAAAGCTGATGAGTACAACTTTCATTTCTCAAAGTCTTTTTGAAATACCTTTTATCATACACTTTCCAAAACGTTAGTTTTGGAAAGTGCCATAAATGTGTGTTTGAGACACATATCCACTAATCGGAACTTACTTGTCATAGGTTTAGCTGCATCTGTAAAAGAAAATAGCTGTCAATTTTTGTATGGTTTATGTGTGATGACATGTATTTTTGGACAGTTAGATGAATTTTCACTTCCACTATGATAACCAGGAGGATATGAAAATGTTTTCGATATAACAAATTATTATCTACGTAGACTGTTTATTTACAGTTTCAGCTGTTGAGTTTGTTGATGAGGGGCATAAAAGTTAGAAGTGTTTTGCGTGTTCAGCGATTTCATACTATCTAAATGAATGCATCAAAGAATTTGCATCAAATTTTGAATGAAACGTGGAATTGTGTGAGCTTAAAAACACTCGAAATGTTGTCAGTGGCATACGGTGGCTACTCTCAGTTAAAAAAAAATTACAAGTGTAACAAGCCTTTCACAGAAGGTCGAGAAAATGTAGATTACGACGCTTGCCCAGGACACTTCAGCACATCAACAACCTGTGAAAAAGTTGAGAAAGTGAAGAAAATTGTCAGAAAAGTTGCTGAGGAGGTCGGCATATTGGTTCTCTCATGCCATGCAATTTTTTTGTAAATTTTGAGCTTCATGCGCCTCACAGCAAAGTTTGTATCAAAATTACTGAATTCTAACCAAAATCTACCGTAGCATGAGCTCAGGAATTAATGAATGACCTCAACGGCGATCCAGATTTGCATAAAAGAGTCATAACTGGTGACGAATCATGAGTATATGGTTATGACATCGAAACTAAATTCCAGTCATCCCAATGGAAGAACCAAGCAGAGCCAGGACAAAAAAAAAGCAGACCAAGTTTAATTAAATGTCAAGGTTTTGCTCATTGTTTCATTGTGTTACCATGGCATAGTGCATAGGAGCTCTTGTCACATGATCATACGGTTAGTAAGGAGTATCATCTTGAATGTTTGCGCCGCTTGCGAGAAGTAATACGAAGGAAACATCCGGTCTTGTGGAGAAACTACTCCTGGCTTCTGAATCACGAAAATGTACCTGCTCACTCGTTACTCGTTCGGAATTTTCGACCATTGACGTCATGTTTTTTTAAATGATGTTTTTTGAGATACTCTGTACACATTAACGCCATGTTTTTTTCTTTAGCGTTGGCAACCATGTTTTTTCCGCGGCACGTCCTGTATATGATTTTATTGGTGTACTTTGAAACAACACTCTGTATACCTAATGTATTTCGACAAACAGTCGCCATGTTTTTTTTCTTCAAAACCGCACACACCCTGTATACCTCATGACGGCTATGTTTTTTTCTTGCTTCAACGCAGGCAGCCATGTGTTTTCTTTAACGCTACACACACCTTGTACACCTCAATGACAACCAATTTTTTAATGCTAGCAATCATGTTTTTTTCTTCAACGCTGCACACCCTGTATAGCATTCGATTAATGTGTTTCGAAACAACACTCCAGATCACTAAGACTGAGGATCAAGTGGGAAATGGGAAAAAATACCGGCGTGGTTCAAACAGAACTGGCTGGTATCTCAATCGCCACAAAAGAAATTACCAAAAAAGAAATTTCTGGCAAAGACATAACAGTCTGTACTGATAGCAGACAAGCCCTATTAGCCTTGAACAGACAACGTGTTACCTCAGGGCTAGTACTAGAGTGCTACCAAGGTTCAGCCAAAGCCTCGGTAGATGATAACATTATCCTGAGGTGGATTAAAGGGCACGACAGTAGTGTGGGTAATCGCATTGCCGACTCTTTAGCCAAGGAAGCGGCAGGACCCAGTGGCACCTACGGTCTGATGACTCCAACAATTGCGGAACTAGCGAAACGTTACACCCATGCTCAATCCCTAAAGAGATGGGATGAAATCAAAGGACGCAATCCTGCCAGAATCACCCTTGGCGACCCTGGTAAGCTGGCGTTGAAGAAATATCTGTCCACTAGCCCCATATTATGGGGCTAGTGGACACACCTCTATGCAGGATGTGTGAATAGGAAGATGAAACTGCCAGACATGTCCTATGCGAGTGTCCGAAGTTATCGTCAATATTCGGTGAGTCTTAGCCTACACCTGCCGATATAAAGGAAATGTCTCCTAGTGACCTGTTCACCTGGCATGGACGATGACCTAGGAGGACAACTCTTCGGGAGGATGTACAATGGGTCACATGTGGCCTGAGTGCTGTGGCCCGACACTCACCATCCCTACTCGACAGATTCAGATACAGAGAACAACACCCTGTATACCCAACTATTATTGTTCTCATATCATTTCAAGCGCACTCGACTAGTTATCTTCCAAACAGCGATAACGCCACCGTTAACACTGATAAGCCACTTCCGTTCCAGAATCCGCTTTGTTCATCTACTAACCTCAGTCACCGTATTCACCAGATTTGGCCACCTGTGACTTTTTCCTGTTCCCAATATTGAAGAGACCCATAGATGGACGTCGATTTGCGACGATTGAGGAAATAATAATCGAATCGCTGAGAGAGTTCGAAGACATACCAGAAAGATCAGAACTGGTATTGAGGATTGGAAAACACGCTGACACAAGTGTATTATATCTGAGGGGACTGATTTGAATGGAACAAAAAAAATTGATGACCAAATGAATAGTTTTCGAGGAAAATTAAACTTCACCTCATGTTTTGAACAGAGGGATACATATCCTGTAAACGTAAACAATACATATATTCAATTGATAATTGTGTATTTTTCATATGTTACAAAAATTGATGTTTTTGGTGAAGGGCTCTTTTTCGGATATACTTGAGGAAACATTAGTTTAACAGATCAATTCTCGTCGTAGAAAGCTATGTCACGACTATGTCGTGGTGAACCTAGATACTCGTGGACCAAAAAAGTCGAGTATGCACAGAAAATGGGCGTCGACTAAATGACTCCTTTAACATCGGATTCAGACCATGAACTTCTCTGTTCTCCGCTTGGTCCTGTTAACAAACCTAGAAAGACCAGATGTTGGAGAAATAAATGTACTTGAAATATATCGGTCAGACTAAGCGTGCCGTTGAAAGACGTTTCAAAGAACAAGCAGCTTCTATCCGACTTCGAAGACCAGAAACATCTGGTGAAGAATGGCTATGAAATTAATGAAAAATGTGACTAAAATTGTTGAGATCGGTAAATGACACTAGATTGAAAATAGTGAAGTGTGGCATAAAAACTATATGGACATAACTGCTTGATAAACATGCACTTAGGTCTGAAATAAACTGCCTATTTTCGGAGTTTGTTACCATTTGTTTGGTTATCCTCAATGACTTCAATGATATCTACCTCAGTCGTAGACGAAACGCCAGACATTAAAACATGCCGCCCATGACCAACAAACCCAAATGATAATTTTGACACAGATAGGGAAGAATAAACCATAACTTTCCTAACGCTAATTTGATTCAGGCTCGATATTGTTCTTAGTATAACTGAAAAAATATTTTCGTGAGGTCAATAAAAATCAAAATATTTCAGTTTGAATCAGAGAATCAAGGGCTATCTCAAATTTTGGAAGTAAGGCTGAACGCGATGAGTAATTTACAAAAAAAACATGTTTCTGGGGATGAGTTCTTCCAGAGAAAACTATTAAGTATGATATGAAACTCATAACTTACCTACAATTAAACTCCCCACATCACCTCCAATTTGTAAAGTGTCTTTTCCAAGAGGTATGATGTAATCTTCCACTGCTTCCGCAATATCTACAATATTATTCACATTTTTTCTTTGAAAAATAATGAGCTGCATTCTTTAAAAACGCAGTACTGATTATTTCACAGTTTTTTTGAAATAATTCGTGATTTGTAGGGTAAAGAACTAACAATAATTAATGCAATGGTTTTATTTTCCCGTTATATCAAATAATAAAATGTAAACATATGAATGTGGTTATTCATAATTTAAATGTTCACACGGCCAATCATCCGTCTTCTTCTGTTATCCTACACAACGAGATATTATTAAGTTTTTGTCAATCTAAGTATCATTATGAGTCTGTCTCCACTCACCTTGAAGTGCCTCCTTCGGTTCCACATCTCTTTTGACGATATGAGTTGTTCCTATAAACAATAATATCACCATTGAATGTATATAATACTTTAGAAAGTGAAAGTAAGTGTACGTACCCTTCACGACATGTTTAGTTCCTTTTAGAACCTTTTTCACAGCATTTTCGGCGCCACTGGCAACATCTGAAAATATAAATAGTCTCTGATTGATAACCAAAAACGATAATAGATATTTCAAGGAAGTGAAAGTACTCAAAAAATGAATGTGTTTTATTCTCAAATGTTTTACCCAGTATCATAATGAATGTTGCAAGAAACGTCAGTGGCGTACCTTTTTATGTTGGCTCAATTGTGTCTCGAGCCACCACTGGATTCAATAATTTGTTTGTGGGTTGGTAATGAATCTAGTTATATCCGTGAATCAGCAACCACTTGTTTTAATTATAAGCTGTCATTTAGTATCTCGTAAAAATTCTTATTGAGTGTTAACGACCAAGAAATTTGTGCTACCCCACCATATATTACCGAGCAAGCAAATATTGCGATGAATAATGTATTGTCAGCAAAATCAAGAGAAAAATATGTATATAATTTTGAAAAGTTTATGAGTTGGAGAGAGAAGAAAAACATAACCTCGTTTACCTTAAACGTTCTTTTCGTTTATTTCGAAGATTTAGCATAAGCTTTGAAACCATCGTCATTATGGGTAATTTACTCAATGCCAAGAAGTACCTACCCTGAATATCATGAAAATTGTGTACATCAGCAAATATTTCAAATAACGTGCCTCTCTAACACGCAAATCTGATGGTTCTAAACCGACAGAATTGCCGACATTAAGGAAGCTCCAGATGGCAAATATTTGTTTTCGAAGGTAACACAACTCCTCTTTTTCCTTCTATTAACTTTTTATGAAATGTTTGCAACAATTTTTGAAATACTAAGACACAACATAAAGGTTAAAACTGAATTATTCAACCTCACCAGCCAACAGACAATCATATTTCATTAGCCAGACGCCTCTAAAGCAAAGCCTACTGCCGTTAATTCTATGAACTGTAATAGCCAAACAAAAGGATTTGAAAATATTTTACAGACCGAAAAATACCTGTTCTCATTGACATGATTATTTTATTTAAAACTCTTCAAATTTATTTATCCAATAGATTTATTTCAATAGATTTTCCATTACGTTTGTTTGGTAGAAATAGCCCATAAGAACAATAACTCCAATGTATTTTCACGTCTGGCAAATTGCAAATACGAATTACAAGTCTACATCACGAAATAGTTGAGAGGGACAATATTTGGAACTAACTTCCGGTATTATTGTTTATTTCATTTTCTGCTGAAATTGCTTCACTAGTTGTCATTTAATTTCGACCGATGTCACTGTGGCTTTTTAGTGACTAATAATCAGTTTTGAATTTTTTGATAATGGATATTAGGTTTTTTATTCTCATCCGTACATAATAACGAATTTATCATTTTCGTTTTCAAGTATTCACACTGTATGTTTATTGTGAATAAAAGGAAATGAAAACTCACATTTAACTGTTTTTATAGGAAACTTCAAAATATCTTCCAGGATGTGTCCAGCGCCGTGGATACCACCTGAAAAACAGATAATATCTCTTGAGATATTAGGTCGTGATTCAAAACAGTAATTGTCCCATCCAAATATTTGAAAAATTTTTCATTTCCATGTGATCATTAACAAAATCACATATTTTTTCTGCCAAAAAATGCAATATCAGTGTAAGAAAAAACATATGCATACAAAAATCCGTCTTTTTTAATATCCGCAACATCGGCGACACCATCTGTGATTTAAAATAATTTTCAACGTTAGAGAATTAACTTAAATGAATAATTCTTCTTAGTTTTCATGAAAAACGAGCGAGATACTCAAAAATAACCAAACTAAATGAACAATAACAACGAACGTGTTCCAGAATCATTTCGGGTGTTGTCCATTTCGATTATAGTCCAGTCATCTTAGCAAGTTCACATCGGAATTTGAGATACCTATATATAAACTTGGCCAAAGGTCACAAAAATCGATATTTTAGACATTTCATGCAAATTTTTCGTTTCCTATGGGTTTTCGTTATCTTTGTATTGTAGAGGATGTAATTCCCTAGAACTTTTGTCTTAAAAGTTTTTTATACGTTTCAATCGTTTTCGAGATAAATTCCAATGTGATTCATACTAATAACTACTCGAATAAATAAAAAAAAAGAAAGATAGGAAGGTATTCTTAAATATTGTTTTCATTGAAAAATTTTATATATATTCATGATTGTGTAAATTGAAAAAACTAATAAAAACTATAATTATTTTAAATATATTTTTCTTCTTCATCATCGTCGTCTCTTTTTTGATCGTCTTCAACGTTATTCATCTCCAGGTCTTCCTTCATGATTTCGGGGTCAAAGGTTCTGTATTCATTGACATCGCTGTGATATATTGAAGCATTGAGGCAAGCTTGTCCATTTCACTGGTCACAAGCTTAAGATCACTACATTCCCAATTTCCTGCATCCACATCGCGAACCACAAACACTCTTGCAGTTGCAGCATATTTTGTTGAGCAATTTCTCTGGAGAAGGTGCTAAATTTGTTGTGATGGGTTCCAGGAGTTCGTGACGCATTGTTTAACCCCATTCCTGGGGTTCCAAATCATGACCTAACCAAGTTTGTCTTCATTGACATCGCTGTGATATGCTAAAACATTGAGACAAGCTTGCCCATCACTCTGGCCACAAGCTGAAGATCACTACAACTCGATTTCCTGCATCCACATCGCGAACCACAAACACTCTTGCAGTTGCAGCATATTATGTTGAGCAATTCCTCTGGAGAAGGTGCTAAAATTATCGTGATGGGTTCCAGGAGTTCGTGACGCATTGTCTAACCCCATTCCTGGGGTTCCAAATCATGACCTAACCAAGTTTGTCTTTATTGCCATCGCTGTGATATGCTAAAGCATTGAGACAAGCTTGCACATTATACTGGCCACTAGCTTAAGATCACTACATTCCCAATTTCCTGCATCCACATCGCGAATCTCAAACACTCTTGCAGTTGCAGCATATTATGTTGAGCAATTCCTCTGGAGAAGGTGCTAAAATTGTCGTGATGGGTTCCAGGAATTCGTGACGTATTGTCTAACCCCATTCCAAATCATGACCTAAACAAGTTTGTCTTCATTGACATCGCTGTGATATGCTAAAGCATTGAGACGAGCTTGCCCATTATACTGGTCACCAGCTTAAGATCACTACATTCCCAATTTCCTGCATCCACATCGCGAATCTCGAACACTCTTGCAGTTGCAGCATATTATGTTGAGCAATTCCTCTGGCGAAGGTGCCAAAATTGTCGTAATTTGTTCCAGGAGTTCGTGACGCATTGTCTAATCCCATTCCTGGGGTTCCAAATCATGACCTAACCAAGTTTCTTTTCATTGACGTCGCTGTTATGTGCTAAAACATTGAGACAAGCTTGCCCATTACAGTGGCCACAAGCTGAAGATCACTACAACCTCGATTTCCTGCATCCACATCGTGAACCACAAACAACCTTGCAGTTGCAGAATATTGTGTTGAGCAATTCCTCTGGAGTAGGTGCTGAAATTGTCGTGATAGGTTCCAGGAGTTCGTGACGCATTATCCAACCCCATTCCTAGGGTTCCAAATCATGACCTGACCAAATTTGTCTTCGTTGACATCGCTGTGATATGCTAAATCATTGAGACAAGCTTGTCCATTATACTGGCCACAAGCTTGAGATCACTACATGCTCAATTCCCTGTATACACATCGCGAACCACAAACACTCTTGCAGTTGCAGCATATTATGTTGAGCAATTCCTCTTCTCGCTAAAATTATCGTGTTGGGTTCCAGGAGTTTGTGACGCATTGTCTAACCCCATTCTCGAGGTTCCAAATCATGACCTAACCAACTTTGTCTTTATTGACATCGCTGTGATATGCTAAAGCATTGAGACAAGCTTGCCCATCACACTGGCCACAAGCTGAAGATCACTACAACTCGATTTCCTGCATCCACATCGCGAACCACAAACACTCTTGCAGTTGCAGCATATTATGTTGAGCAATTCCTTTGGAGAAGGTGCTAAAATTATCGTGATGGGTTCCAGGAGTTCGTGACGCATTGTCTAACCCCATTCCTGGGGTTCAAAATCATGACCTAACCAAGTTTGTCTTCATTGACATCGCTGTGATATGCTAAAGCATTGAGACAAGCTTGCCTATTGTACTGGCCACAAGCTTAAGATCACTACATTCCCAATTTACTGCATCCACATCGCGAATCTCAAACACTCTTGCAGTTGCAGCATATTATGTTGAGCAATTCCTCTGGACAAGGTGCCAAAATTGTCGTAATTGGTTCCAGGAGTTCTTGATGCATTGTCTAACCCCATTCCTGGGGTTCCAAATCATGACCTAACTAAGTTTGTCTTCATTGACATCGTTGTTATATGCAACAGAAGTACCTGTATTGAGGCGTTCAGGCCGTATAAAAAGACACACAACAGGGTAACACATTCAGATAGAATAGTGAATAACTTTCTCACCGGTAGAACCTTCGCCAATTGCAAAAATCGCCTTCGTCGGCTTCATCGAATCTCGATTACCCATCTCTTTTATGCTGACGGATTTACTCGATTTGCCTTACGTTGGCAAAAAACCACTGATTCAAATTATGCTTATTTCAATTGAATTAAGTAGGTATTCACTGAGAAATTTCATTTCAAGTTATACTCATCAAAACGGACAAAACTGTTGAAACATTTTAATATTTTATTTCTTCTGGCATTGCTTATCGCTGTTATGTCAAAAATGTTACATGGTTGGATACAGAACTGAAAATCCTGTCAACTAAGACTATTTTTTTTTTATTGATTCCAATCTCTCCGCACAAAATTCAATGGCGTAAATTTCAATTAGAATTGGAAATGTCTTATTATTCCGAGATTTCTGGGTATCATATACAGTGTGTCAATTTTGAAACTAACAATGGGATATATTGTTTGTATTGTAGTTCAAAAAAAAAACCTCAATTCCATTCCATTCAAGCCAAAGTTTCACAATTATTATTTATACCATTGGATAGCATTTTTATAGTCTTTCCAATTGTATCACAAGTAGAGGTTTGTAATTTAAACTTTTTGAGTTTTGGTGGGTGGGGCCGAGGGGATTGATGGGGGTGAGTTTATGTCATTTTAGTTCCTCCTTACTATCCTAGAAACGGTTTCAAGCATTTTTCGATATCAGCTTTCGTACGTGAGATATAACCCATTGAAAGTTTTAAAATTGACACACTGTGTAATTTGTTAGTATTCAAGGTAGTTAGGTTAGGTCAGAAGTGAGTGGATCTATTCGATCTCCACCGCAACCTGCAGTAACGTTAGTTTCAAATAAAAGTGGTCAAAAACATAGAAAGTATCATTTCTCATTTTCCATTATTATCTCCTTCCATCAATTTATAATAATGAGTGATAAGTAAGGAGTAAGTATTTATTGTGTCATAAAATACAGAATCACATACAAAAGGGACCAAGTACGTTTACAACCAAACCCAAAAGACAGTTAAAAAACATTTGAAACAAACAAACTGATAGAATTGAAATTCATCGAATTCATTTGCCCATTCAGGATAGCCTCTTTGAGATTTGTCTTCAGAGTAGGAGCAGATAAATTACGAACTCTGAGGGGATATTATTCAGCAGACAAGGTACTGAATAAAAAAAATGCCTGTCATTCATATCTGTCACTTATATTCCTCGGCGAACTGTTGTGAATGTTCTCCCTTTGAACTATTTTGGAGGCGAAGTACTTTGGTAGTCCACAAGCCAAGATCTTATTGACAAGACAAGCGTAGTGAACAAAACGCTTTTCATCCCTGATATGAGGGGTGGCATGTGCTTGAGGGGTCACCGCTTTCATAAAACCGTTCCCTCTCAAGCACAGCTTATAAACTATGTCAGCATAGTTAATATGCGAGAGGACAAGGAAGTTGCAAAGCCTTTTTAGTGGCAGTGTTCAGATCTGTTTGGAAGGTTTTCAAATTTTTCAAGGCTCAAATAGGTTTTGTTTGTGATGAAACTCAGTTGTTTTGCTTCAGTTTCAGAGACAGAACTAAATGAATTCGTGGTCAATAAATACAGAAAACTTAGCCAAGCGGCTCAAGTTAGAGGATGACCCAATAAAAATATTTTGGCTTCATGAGGGGTGTAGGAGTTGGCAGTTTTTGTCGGTCCACCTCTTCATGGTTTTGAGGTCGTTGTTTATTCTCATCGGCGTATAAGATTTTTGACGAGGCTGAAAGTTTGAATAGAGGGAGTAGTCGACAAACATAATCATGTTACAGTCTTCCAGTCTACTGCAAGTCAGATGTAAAAATAGCAAAAAGAGTGGTTGCGAACATCTAACCCTGAGGAATACGAGTGTTTGAAGGGAGTACTGATAGGTTGTCGTTTACACAGACGAATCGTGATAGATTGGAGAGATAGGCTTTGAGCCAATCTGAAATTCGACCGTTAAATCGATGATAATGGAGTTTGACGATTAGGCAGACAAGGTTAACAGTATCAAAAGCCATCGACATGTACAATAGGGGAAGAGATACCACTTCTTGGTTGTCTAGGGTCTTGCGGAAATCGTGTGTCATAGAACATAATACGGAGACTGTACAATGACGTTTACGAAATCCTGGCTGGTTTGAGGGTAGAATATGCTGTTCTTCAACAAAGTCCTGTATCTGGGAAAGCATGGTTCCTTCGAGGATTACAGATGTCATATTCGTAAGGCAAAGATCACTGAGGCTGTTAACTTTTGTGGAGGGCTTCTTAGGTATAGGTTTGACATTTGATGTTTCACACTGCTGGGAAACACAGCCTATTTTAAATTATGTATGTATTATATGTGTGAGGGGCAATGTTTAATTGACAATTGGAGCATTTCATAAGAAATTTTGTAGGTGATTTCAGAGAGACCTGGGTGTCATAAAACGAATTGCTGTCAGCAAGTAGATATTGAGTATTCCATTCTCTCACGTCCCTACTAAATAGCTACCGTAATAAAGATAATAATATAAAATTAACTTACTTTTAACTTTAACTACTGGATATTTCAGAATGTGCCCCACATGACCTGGAAAATGGAAATTTATTCAAAGAACATCTGGATATGAAATGTGTTAAATTCAAAATGAAATTGTATCACAGCCTTCGAAGCCTGATAAAAATGTAAATTACGATGGTCTCTTATGTTGCTCATTCAGAGATGATTATAAATGAAAATTATTCACTCAAACATATACAGATGTGGAAAATAAGTATCGGAACATACAAATCCCGATGCATTCTGGGAGGGGTCCGAGATTGCAGTCGATCAGTCTCAAATTGGACTAAATATCAGCTATTCTATTGAACCACTCTACGTTGATGTATCCCCACTCAAAATCTGCCGTGTGTCCACTAAATGACGCGGTAAACAATTCATCAGTATAGAGTTATCAGAGAGAATGTATTTATGGAAGAGACTTTGGAACCGAAGTTCTCTAAAATCCAATAAACTACCAGATATGTGATACAGAGATAATCCGATATCGCTGAATTCGTTCAGAATAATGCTGGCACAACGATGGATAGTTTCTTGCCGATAGGCATATTTTTTCAGATACCCTCAGAAAAAAATTACTCGAAGATATAACTGGTGTTCTGAAAGGCCTTTGATCGTACCACGTGTATTTATCAATCAACCAGAAAACGTAGTTAGGAGGATTCCTGTTGAAACCAAATGTCCCCAACATTGATAGGAAGAATATGAATTGTTGTAGATTATCATCCATGAAGAAGTCTCTTGACATTCCTCTCCTGAGTGTTTATGGGTATATACAGAAATACTCAAATGCTGATTTTCCCGAGACCAATATCGAACAACTGATGTATTGTGATTCATCGGCATATTCCACATTTTTCGTTCATTTTATCAATTAGACAAATGGTGATCTGTGACGAAAGTGGCCTCTTTTCAAATGCAACAATGAATAGATTCATTGTATCTCGAATTTGTATATTTTTTTCTTTTGTGAACTTGAACTTCTAAGAGTCTGGAATTGGAACGGTATTTCAATCAAATTGTTGATATTCCTTCGCGAACAAATATGTAATTTCTCACTGGTCGATTGCTATCGCAGGCCCCGTCCAAAATGCATTGCGATCCGCATGTCCGATTATATTTTCCATATACAGGGCTTTTCATGATGAGCGTTAATTAGCCGTTTCTGGCAAATTATTCAACGGATCAACCTGAAAATTCCACAGTATGCATAAGTCAATATGACCTACACGAAAAAAAACTAAATCATAAAAACGTTTTTTATAGTCTTTTATATAGTCTTTCATAGAGCATTTTATAGACTCAATGAACGTACCCTCGGAATTATCTTCTGGTTTGTGGAAAAAGCGTTTCACATGATCTTCAGTACCATCTGAAAAGAAAACTTAGATACATTTTTTAAAGGTGTTGTTTGTCTACGAAAAGTAATACACAAAGTTATGGGTCAGCTTTTACTAGTTATTTACCTCGAGATGAATAATATAGGTGTTGAAAAAGAACTGCTCTTCACTTTCGAATGTTATATTTGAGCATCGAATATTTCGAATATTCCACAAAATTACTCGAGTAGTCTTGAATCTTTGGACCTTACCAAAATTTCAGCTAATCCAAATGATGGAGAGTTGCAAAACATACTAAGAATACGAGTAAATATATTTTATCCCGATACAGCAACCATCAAGAAAGTTGATATGAACCCGTAAGTATATTTTTTCAGTCATTTCAAACCTACTTATTTTGAAAATAATTTGAAATTTTGGAATGAGGTATGACAAATTTCACGAGTAATAGAATTTTCTTGAAAATTATCAATAAGACATGAAACAACTGAATAATGCAAGAGAATCTTCGAATAAAGTTTCTGATGCAATTTTACATGCAATACCATTTGGAATAATATAATAGTTATAAGATGGTTATCAGTTCAAAAAAATCGAAAAAAAGTAAACTCACCCCTAGTCTTATGTACGAATGCTTTAGCATGATGACCATCGTCTTGGATACCCTCTGAAAACCAATAATTGATTGTTGATTGTTGATAATTGATTTCAATTTAAAAACCACCGGTAGATAGCTGTTTCAGCCTATTGGGCATCGTCAGTACCGGGCAGGTGGTCCTCGATTGAAGACAAAATGTCAATAAACAAGAATAAAAATAACTGCGTAAACGCAAGCGAGACATAAGTGGAACCCAAGTCAACTTGCCAAGTTTCTATGTTAGTGTTGGTGGTTGTGGAATTAGCCGCGGTGGTAGTGCGCCCGACTCACGATCGGAAGACCGAGGGTTCGATTCCCGCTTCGACCAGATATTTTTGTCGAGAGAATTTATCTGGTTGAAGCTGGGATGATTCTGCAACCGTGTTAGGAATCACACGTTAAAAGGTAAGACCTCGTTAGTCCTTAGCTATCTTCATTTCTTTCACCTGTGCTAGACATGCAAAAATGTTTACAAAAACAATTTCCTGTAATTTTAAATACCAATGTTTGAAAAGTGGTTCATATCGATTGAGCATGTTTAAGTGATTGTTGAGTTCTTCATTGCAATTATTCCTGGCAATAGAATTTCAGTGTTCCATAGAGCAAGAATAGTGGCTTTGCATGATGAAGGTCTGCCAAATCATCAAATCGCGGATAGGCTAAGGATTCCCCGCGATTCAGTTACCCGAATAGTGCCTTTGTACCAGGAAACCAACAGCGTTGACTGGAGACGTGGAACTCGGCACAAGCTCATTTAAGAAGAACGTTTGGTCGATTGATTTCCAGTACCACAATACAGCGGAGACTTGCTAGAGCCAAATTTGCAATCCGGAAGGCCATTAGAAGTACCCAGGCTACTTCCCAGACACATAGCCGCTCGTCTACAGGGGGCACAGGAATACAGAGACTGGCTTTTAGCTCAGTAGCGAAATGTCCTTTCTTTGGACGAAACCAGATTTGGTTAGTTAGTGATAGTCGGCGACACAGAGGTTGGAGAGGGCCAGGGCGACAAGAAAGACTATCTTTCGCCAGAGAAGTCGTTCCATACCAAGGAGGATCAGTAATGTTTTGGGGCGGTCGTTGTACGCAGCTTATTCCCATTCCAGATACTATAACAAGGGATAGATATGTTCGAAACATTATCGAAACCATTATTTATAGAGCCAATTTCATTTTCATAAATGATAATGCTAGAAGAGTACAAAATGCACCAGAGATTGAGAATATTCAAAGAATACGTGGCCAACAAATCCACCAGATATGAATCCCATCAAGCACATGTGGGATTTTGTCAAACGAGCAATCTCAAACAGATGTAATCCTCCTAACACCCTCCCGGAACTCACACTCGCGGCCCAAGAAGAATGGAACAACATCCCAATGAATACCATTAACGCCCTCATCGTTTCCATGCTCAGGCGAGTTAACACCTTACTGCAGAATAGGAGAGGACACACCTAACATTAATGCATTTTTGATTTCGCTCTAAATGGATAAGTACTATTCTGATAATGTCCATATTGATTCCAATTTGAGAGCCACCGGTAGACAGCTGCTTCAGCCTATTGGGCATCGTCAGTACCGTGCAGACGGTCCTCGATTAAATTAAATAAGTGCGTAAACGCAAGCGAGAGATAAGTGGAACCACCTATTGGTGTGACAACCAAGTCAACTTGCCAAGTTTTTATGTCAGTGTTGGTGGTTTGACAAATCAACCGACAACTGCGGTAGCACAAATTTGGGAAGCTGATCTGGAATGCCATCGGGAAACGAATACACCTAATAAAAATAACTGCGTAAACTAATAAAACATATACTCCTTTGAATGTAAATAATGCAGATACTTTACTCAAACCTACTCAAAGTTATGTTGAAAATAGCTTGTAGTGTTTGCGGCTGATAAATTTCGCGAGTATGTGATATATTTTTCTTGAAAATTACCAATAAGACTTGAGACAACTGAATACTGCAAGAGAATCTTCGAATAAAGTTTCTGATGCAATTTTACATAAATATTCGTATTGACCATCTGGAATAATATAATAGTTATAAGATGGTTATGAGTTCAAAAAATCGAAAAAGTAACCTCACCCTTAGTCTTATCTCCGGATGCTTTAGCATGGTGACCAACGTCCTGGACACCCTCTGAAAACCAATAAATCTTTTATCATATATAATACACACATCGCCAAAATTCTTGGACCCCCCTCGTAAATTGTAAAAAAATATTTATAATGGCTGGTTTTTTGTACATTTCATCTTCATTTCTTTCACCTGTGCTAGACATGCAAAAATGTTTACAAAAACAATTTCCTGTAATTTTAAATACCAATGTTTAAAAAGTGATTCATATCGATTGAGCATGTTTGAGTGATTGTTGAGTTCTTCATTGCAATTATTCCTGGCAATAGAATTTCAATGCTCCATAGAGCAAGAATAGTGGCTTTGCATGATGAAGGTCTGCCGAATCATCAAATCGCGGATAGGCTGAGGATTCCCCGCGCTTCAGTTACCCGAATAGTGCCTTTGTACCAGGAAACCAACAGCGTTGACTGGAGACGTGGAACTCGGCACAAACTCGTTTAAGAAGAATGTTTGGTCGATTGATTTCCAGTACCACAATACAGCGGAGACTTGCTACAGCCAAATTTGCATCAGGAGTACCCAGGCTACTTCCCAGACACATAGCTGCTCGTCTACAGGGGGCACAGGAATACAGAGACTGGCTTTTAGCTCAGTAGTGACATGTCCTTTCTGCGGACGAAACCAGATTTGGTTCAGTTAGTGATAGTCGGCGACACAAAGTTTGGAGAGAGCCAGGACGACAAGAAAGAATATATTTTGCTAGAGAAGTCGTTCCATACCAAGGAGGATCAGTAATGTTTTGGGGAGGTTGTTGTACGCAGCTCATTCCCATTCCAGATACTATGACAGGGGATAGATCTGTTCAAAACATTTTTGAACCCATTATTTATGGAGCTTGAGCATCGCTCAGGAATTGTTGAATGACGTTAACGGCGATCCAGATTGGCTCCAAAAGGTCATAACTGGTGACGAATTATGGGTATACGGTTATGGTACCTCTGGTATTGTGGCTTTTTGTCCAAAAACAACTCCGTAATCGTACCTCAGCCACCGTATTCGCCAGATTTTCCCCTACAACTTTTTTCTGTATCCAACATTGAAAAGACCCATAAAAGGACGACGAATGAGTTGATGAAACCCCAATCGTTTAGCAAGCTCAAGGCCATACCGAAAAGTGCTGATCAGAACTGCTTCGAGAATTGGTATAAGTGTATTATATCTGTGAGGAACTACTTTGGAAGGTACCAAATAGAAACTAATGAAAAATGAATATTTTTTGTGAAAAATGAAAAGTCACCTTTGAAGGAACATATTTTTCTTTTCATGACTATAGACAAGTGCTGAATTATCTTTCGAAAATAACCTCACCTCTAACTTTTCTGAAGGGAGCTGAAACAATATGCCCGACTCCATGGACTGCACCTGAAAAAATAAAAATTATTCATCAGTGAAACTTGATTTGGAATCAGTTTTATACTTTTTATAATTGAAGGAAAATCTAACCGTGTAATTTATTTCAACAAAATGTTGAAATAAACTACACCTTCGGGGAGTTTGCCACTTTGATATGACGATTTTTCGAGGTTCCAACTGGAGAAAATTCAGAAAATTTAACGATTTCTCGTAGGGCAGCTCTGTGTGCTTATACAAATATAGCTTCCCAGTTTCTATAACTCTTCTTGGGGTAAATGAAAGTAGACGAAAGTGTGGAACGCACCCAGTTTTGACAATTTTCGTAAAGTTTGAGTAGGGTGAATGATTATTTTTTTGGCTCACTTGCTACTTGTACAAAACGTTCCTTTTTCCCAAAGTTATAACTTTCCTAGCAAGATAGATTCTGCCGAGGAAGTACCAGGAGAAGACAATTCAAAAGCCCGCGTGAACGCATTGTCGAAATTATTTCTTGTAGCAAGGTTGGCAAAACTGTCTTACTTCGACGGCGAATGGATGAATGATACACAGTTTTGGTTTCATTAACCATTTCCTGGTACTTTCCTGACCTTGTAGTACGTTCTGTTATGAACGCAATTGTTTATGGAGTTAAATGAAAGTGTTATTCAATTTCTTTAGAATCCTTTTAGAAGGGACATTTTCATTTACTCTTCCATTTACTCTTTTCATGATTATAGACAAGTGCTGAATTATCTTTTAAAAAAAAAAGTACTATTTTGATCATTCCTATATTGATTTCAATCTAAGAGCCACCGGTAGACAGCTGTTTCAGCCTATTGGGCATCGTCAGTACCGGGCAGTCGGTCCTCTATTGAAGACAAAATGTGAATAACCAAGAAAAGTAACTGCGTAAACGCAAGCGGGACATAAGTGGAACCACCCCAGTCAACTTGCCAAGTTTTTATGTCAGTGTTGGTGGTTTGACCAATCAACCGACATATGCAGTAGAAGAAATTTGGGAAGCTAACCTGGAATGCCATCGGAAAACGAATCCACTTAATGAAAATTACTGCATAAACTAATAAAACTAATGAAAAAATTATTTTGAAAATGGCTTGAAAACTTTTGAAATGATGGATGACAAATTTCAGTATTTAAAGCTGATAAATTTTACAAGAATATAATAGGATTCGTAGGTATATACAATATGGAAATAATAAATACATTCATTATCAATAAGATGATTATAATTTCATAAAAATCTAAAAAAAGTAACCTCACCTTTAGTCTTTTCTGCGGGTGCTTTTCCATGATGACCAATGCCCTGGATACCCTCTGAAAAAAAACGAGAATAACTCTTTTATGATATGTAAAACACGGATCAAAACTCGATATACACAAAAAATGTGGGGACCTAATGAAACATATACTTCTTTGAATGTTAATAATTCAGATACTTCACTTGAACCTAGTTAAAATTATTTTGAAAATAGCTTGAAAACTTTCTGAATCAGGGATGACAAATATTAGTATTTGGGCTGGTAAATTTCACGAGAATATGAGATTTTCTTGAAAAATACCAATAAGACATGAAACAACAGAAGACAGCAAGTGAATTTTCGAATGAAGTTTCTGATGAAATTTCATACAAATTTGTAGGTACAGACTTTATGGAAATGATAAACACATTCATTATCAAAGAGATGATTATAAGTTCATGAAATCGAAAAAAAGTAACCTCACCCTTAGTCCTTTCTACAGGTGCTTTTACATGATAACTTCTTAGCGACTGGAGAAATGTACAGTGAAATGGAATAACGGGGTCTCTCAGTCAAAAAATCAAAAATCAAAACTCTGCTTTACTTTACTAAGCTTTCGCTTCTAGTGGGAAGCTTCTCAGGGCCTATAATTTATTGAAAATATTTTCTGAATTAACTTTGTAAAATAACCTCACCTCTAACTTTTCTGAAAGGCGCTGCAACAATATGCCCGACTCCATGGATTGCACCTGAAAAAATAAAAATTATCAATGAAACTTGATTTGAAATCAGTTTGATACTTTTCATTCTTGAAGAAAACTCTCATTTCAACAAAATATGACAACGGTCACCTTCAGAGAGTCTCTGAAGTGAATTTTTCAACTGACACTTTGATATGACCATTTTTCAAATACAGCATTTTAGTTTATGGCATTTATAGTTTCAAATATAGCATCTTAGTTACGATAACTTTCTTTGGAGTAAATGAAAGTAGACGAATGTGTGAAATCTGAACGCTCCCGATTTTTTGTTACAACTTTCATAGAGTTGAAGTAAGTTAAATTATCATTTTTCTGAAGTTTTTTTTTGAGTTACAGCTACTCAAAAGTCAAATATCGACTATTTCAGTAACCCACCTCTGCTAATGAAATGACATCTTCATTTCGTGACTGTATGCTGGGAATTTGCCACTTTCAATTGTACAAAACGTTAATTCTTCTGAAAATCGTAACGTTTCTAGCAAAATACAATTTGCCAAGAAAAGATCATTTAAAAAGCCCGCGTGAACGACTGTCGAAATTATTTCTTTTAGCTAGGTTGGCAAAACTGTCCTTTACACTCACGCGGAGTTTGAGCGGCATTCACAGTACTCAATTTGTTGATTAACCCCAAAAAGAAACTGAATCAGTTTCTTTCAACTTCATAAATAGTTGTACGTACACTACTAGGTCAGCAAAGGACCGGTAGTTGGTCAATAGGTAAAAATTTGTCTTAGAATTTGCACTGCAAATGGAATTTTATATTCCCGGGCCATACACCACGTCTGCGTAGTTGGCATGTGAAAGGACTAAAGCATCGCAGAGTATAATTTTACTTTTTTATTCAGGAATGCTCTGTTAGAATACATCATATAGGCCCAAATCTTTTATAACTCGTTTCAAGGGAAGTTCTGTTCCATCTATTACAATATTTATGAGGCCAGAACAACTATTTCGTGCCGATGTTCTACCAAAGAGCATGACATTAGATTTAGAGGCATCAACAGATAGACAGTATTTAGTTAACAAGGATAATAACATATCGAGATCGGTATTGAATTGCCATAGGGCCTCGTTAATTGAATTCACGTCGGATTCCATGTACAGCTGAGTATCGCCGGCATAACAATGCATGGTTACAAATTGCAGTGACCTATGAAATTGAGATGTGTATAAAACGAACAAGAGAGGGCCCAATATTGGACCTTGAGGAACACCGTTTTTAGTTTGTATCAAATCAGATTTTTCATTACTATACACAACTCTTTGAAAACGATTGCAAAGATAACTTTTCAGTAGTGCTACAGCTTGTATTAAAAACCCTAGGTAGCAAAAAGGAGTTCATGTTGTATGCGATCGAACGCCTTGGAATAGTCCAATAATATCAGAAGACAGGGTTTGTTATTATCAATAGATCTGTGCACAACATTCACAACTTTCAGGAGAGCAGACGTACTAAAATTAATAACGATAAACTTGATCACGAACACTTTG
This sequence comes from Leptinotarsa decemlineata, assembly GCF_000500325.1. NCBI lineage: Eukaryota > Metazoa > Arthropoda > Insecta > Coleoptera > Chrysomelidae > Leptinotarsa > Leptinotarsa decemlineata. Next base: position 67,868 of record NW_019293185.1, read on the forward strand.
ATCAATAAATACGTCAAATTTTTGTACGAGCACTGAATAACAACTTACCTGACACAATGTTTTTCGATGTTCCTACAACATGGTTGACGTTCTCAATTTTATCTGAAAAATCAAAATGTTCAACTATATAATTCAATAATGATGCTGATCATTCTATTCTAACATTCAAGGAATCTACAAATGTATTTTTCATGTGTTCACTGGGTTATTCACCTCGAATTCAACATCACTACTGAACATTGGAGAATCTGACAGAAAATTGTGCAGACATTCGTCAATTAGGTCTGATGAGTACCACAAGGATCTGTTCTTCGACCTCATTTTCAAATATGATATCACAATGATCCGATTGCAAGAAAGATATTGATTATGACACCATTTTTTCATTCTAATAGACACTAGTCGGTGATATGGCATGATAGCTAGATAACGACCCTCCACTGCTTCGTACGGATGGAATTCATAGAATTTCGTTGAAAGTGTACTTCCTAAATAATACCATTGTTCTAGAACACGGTCTATAATAATCCCATTCGTGTATTTGTTTTTCAAATGTCAGGGTGAATTACATCTGATGAACGTTTTCAATTATTATTATTCGACCTAAACTCCTTTCCCTCAACTAAGTATGTCTGCTTTGCATACAGACAGACGGTGGTGCGACGTACGAGAGATATTGAGGTGGAATCAATTGAATTTTCGTAGAGACTACAATTTTTTTCAAATAGCATATGTTATTCGTTGCTAATGTGGCTTTCTAAGAATGGAAACAATGTTAAAATAGCTTGATTTGTTGTAGTTCAAACAGAACTAGCTGGTATCCCAATCGCCACAAAAGAAATAACCAAGAAAGGAATTTCTGGCAAAAACATAACAATCTGCACTGATAGTAGACGAACCCTATTAGCCTTGAACAGACAACTTGTTACCTAGTAACAGAGTGCCACCAAGATTTAGCCAAAGCCTCGGTAGATAATAACATTATCCTGAGGTGGGTTGGAGGGCATGACAGGAGTAAAGGTAATCGCATTGGCGACTCCTTAGCCAAGGAAGCGGCTGGACTAAGACGTTTAGGACCCAGTGATACCTACGACTTAGACAATTACGGAACTAGCCAAACGTCACACCTATGCTCAATCTCTTAAGAGATGGGATGGAGTCAAAGTATGCAGTCTTGCCAGGATCACTCTGGGTGACACTGGAAAGCTGGCGCCGAAGAAATATCTGGCAATGACCAGGAAAAGTCTACGCTCAACAGTAGGATTTCTGCGGAAACACCTACATAATATGGGGCTACTGGACACACCTCTATGTGTGAACAGGAAGAAGAAACTGTCAAGCATGTCTTCAACATTAATGTCGTCAATAAGAGAGTGTGTGTTCGGCGAGTCTTAGCCTACACCTGCTGATATAAAGGAGATGTCTCCTAGTGACCTAGCCACCTTCCTGGAAAGGACAGAATGGACGATGACCTAGGAGAATCACTCTTCGAAAGGACATGTGGCCTAAGTGCTGTGGGCCTACACTCACCCCCTCTACTCTACAGACAGATAGACAGGTTAATTTGTTTTGAGTTGATCCATTACAAACAAACATGCAAACAGACAAATATTTTAAATACATAAAATTTCCCGGCCGATGATAACTGTGTCAAAACTATTTCCTAACATTTTTGGCCAGGATTTAGAGGTCTACATGTCTGACGTTTTGTCTACTACTGCGTTAGACATTATCAAAGGCGTCGGTTCTAACGCAGGAACTACCCTATGTTTTCGAATCTCTATTGCCTCTCCATATACTCTTGGATAGTAATTTTGAGTCTTATCGAGTATTACTGTATCTTCGAATGGAATGAGGCTCTGAAGTGGATCAACCCACAGCTACAAGGAATATGGTATACCCTGAGTGTTGCTGAAGGTTCTCTTGGGTCCTCAACTGACCTCAGGCTTTTTCTGATAGTTTTCGTTGACCTAAATATTGGTTTCACTTCTGTTTCTCCTAAATTATCTCAATCCGGACTGTAATATTTTCAACATAGAGAATCAACGTTTTTTCCTTGACTAGCCAAGCTGGGGTTACTTTGGCTTTCGCTCTCTTGGGTCGTAAAGCTCGCTCAAATTCTTTGCAGTACACATTCACTTTGAAGGAGTTTTTTAGGAGATTGAGTTCCTCAAGAAGACTCCTAGGTCCACAGATATGTCGTGCTCTCTCAACCAATGTTTCAATTATCCTCTTGCTGGTGGTTAGAGCCGATCTTGTTGAGGTATTTAGACATTACACTGTTAAATTAATATTGTAGGAGTTTACAATCGGGAATTACTCCCAAGTTATGAATTTCTTGGACTCTTATTAGTTATTGAATGATGTTACATTTCCGAAGTGGAAGATTTGGAAAATATAATGAAATAATTTATATGTTAATACATCCAATTTGATACGCATACACTTATATTCTCAAGAACTTTCTTGAGAGTTTTCAGTTGGTTGGTGTTTCGATTATCTTAAGAAATTATCTGCAGCAAAAAAAGGCAATAATTGATTATCTCAAGAAATTGAATTGATTGACTAGCAGAAGTCCTGTATGAGAACCTTGCGGGACCCCAGAGCGAACACTATGTGTTCATGAGGAGTGAAAACTTCGAATTTATGATAGTGATTGAACTCTGAATCGTAAAGCTTAAATCTTCTCGTAGAGAAGGCTGTATCATTATTTTATAAAGTTTGCATGAGGTTCAAGTCGATTCGTTCAGTAAAAGTATCGTTCTCTTGTAGATACTTTCATTATCATGATTGAAATTGACAATTGAGTTTAATTTCATTGAATACGTAATGAGTAAACAACGAAACAATGTTCAAGGTGCAGTTAGTGAATTAATATACGCCCTCGTTGACTATTACTCATCACGTTGTATGCTTATCAGCACTGAAAAGGGTCTGATAAAAATCTAAAATGGACTACCACTTGATGAAAACAAACGAAGGGGTAGTTTCAAGCTCTTTGTGAGTGTAATTCAAATAAAAATTGTATGAAATAATCTATTTGATCTTACTTACAAAAGGGTCGTGAAACCAAACCATTCTATTAACAGAGTTGATAGAGCAATTCATATGAAAGTATAGTCCAAGTAACCCATATTGTGCATACTTAAAGTGTCGGCGCACTCAAAGCTAAAAAAACCAATACAAAGAAACAAAGCCGCTGCCAACTAGTCCACGTGGACTGAAGAATTGGTGGTTTGTATTGGATGATTTTTACCAGCCGAGTCTTATGATTCGCTGAAGAGGCATAAAATTAAATTTGAAGTCATGTTACGGTGACGAATAGAATTTGGGGATAAGTATCACCGTTGTTTCGTTACTGTTCAGTGTGTTGAAATTCGATATTGGTGCAATTATAATTACTTGAAATTTTTGTTATCTGTTTAAAATATGGCATCCTTGGACAAGTACTAATAGCAATAACGAGTGTGATAACAACGCAGATTTTTTCTGTGTATTGATTCAAATAGCGATGTATTTTTCAACGTTTATAAGATACTACATGTCAAGTTTGGTTTCGAAGGAAACAAACTATTACAAGCAACATCAGATTTGACAGAAATTCCTTTCTCAACTGTACGTGAATAGGTCAAAAACAATCCTTATGAACGCAAGACGCGATGTGATACGGTATTCCCAAAACCTGTAGATGTTCATCTAATGAAATCATTGAAAAAAACAATATACAACTGTTACAAAAGCAATGAGAATCCTACAACTGAAATCATAAGGAAGAAATTGAATATTTTTGGCCATAACGTGAGCTGCTGTGACAATCTTCAGAATTGGATAAAGAAACTAGGATTTAGATTTGAAATAATACTGAAACGTTAAGCAGTTACGAAAAGCAAAAGAACAGTGGAATTGCGTAACAAATACCTAGAACAACTAAATAAATATAGACAAGAACAACGGCTAATTTTCTATTTGGACGAAACTGGGTACGACACTCACGACATAGTTACGGAAGGGTGGACTGATGGTTCGAAAATGTATACGCCTAACATGCCTGCCAACAAAGGATCGCAGTATTACTACACCAAAGGTTCCAAACAGCGCATCACAAGTATATTCTTGAACAATTCATTTCTGTAGTTTACCTTTGAACAAATCTTTCGTTCCTCCCCTGAGAATTCCCAATATTCCTGAAACAAAAAATTTACATTAAACAACGGAAAAAAAGTGAGAAATATCAATTACAGTTTTTTGTGTCGAATGCACCTCGTGCTGTAAACATTCTACACACACGATTTGAAAGAAAAAATACTGTCAATATGAATGTTAAATCAGATGAAAATCACTTTTTCTCTTTCAATTCATACCGAAACATGCATAATGGAATCGAAATTCATCTCTTCCAAACTATAAACAGTTCTAGTAANAAACATGCATACTGGAATCGAAATTCATCTCTTCCAAACTATAAACAGTTCTAGTAAAAAGATAGTCAAACGGCTGGGATGGAATTTCAGTTGTATGGATATTTTTTATGACCTGCCATTGTGAAAAGAGGATATGCATGTTTCTGTTACGGTGACATAAAGCCGTAAAGTTTTTGCAAGGTCAGTTATCCAGAAAGTTGATGATGAGGAAACTAGAGTTTTCACCCGAAAGTACAACAGAAAATTTTAATTTATCATCAGAAGTGATCTCCACAAATTTAATTTGGAAAATATATCACGACATGCTTCGCTATCACAGCAGCTTCTTCAACAGTGACTTGAATACTACAATTTGCTGCTCACGCTAATATTTATATACTACAGGTAACAATAATCAGGACTACAAATTACCTTAACCTCTACCAGAGGTACCTCTTCAATTATGATACCTGTAGCATATTACCTCACTTCTACATCAATAATAATACTTCCCCTGTTTTTAAAAAAATAAGTTCAATAATGGTGATCTATTCAAATCCTGTTGGTCATTCATTAGAATGTTTGAATTTTTAAGTGTATTAATTTCCATTGCTTCCAAATAATTCAGTTTCAAACCTTTATTTTCTATGTGTAAAATTTTGAATTCTTTGTTAAAGATATGATAATCTTCTAAAAGATGATTTGAATATGTTGAACTTATTTTCTTATTTACATAGCTCATATGATGTTCCTGGATTCGATTCCTAAATGTTCTGCTAGTTAGACCAATATATACTTTAGGACACGTTACACACTTTAATTTATATACTCCTAATTTCCCAACGTATTACTTGTTCTATATGCAATTTTAATATCTTGTTTCCTCAAAAATGAAGCCACATTTTCCGTTGTTTGTCCAAAATACGTTAAAGCTCTATAATTTGGATCACCTAACTTATCAACAGGAAAAACGTCTCAAATCGCTTTTGCTTAGACTTTTTTGTCTACAATATACTATATTGTGTAGCGTTTCTACTTCATATTATGTGGCCTGGCCGTTTTATCAAAATCACGTAGACACTGATATGGTCGGAAATTCATCCACTATTCGTTGATTTCATGGCAATAGTTCCTGGAGTAAAACAACAACCAAGCCACATATTTTAACTATACATTCGAAGTGTGTACACGCGGCTTAACATGAGTATCTTAGAATAAATACACCTCATCTAGTTTTTTCATTCCATTGTTGAACTGATTAGGATTTCCAATGTATGGACATTACTATGACAGTAATCGATGTTTTTATGTTGTGAGTTGAAGAGTTCAGTTCAAAACTATATACTCACTTTTGTCTGCATGTACGTTGTCCTTCACGAAATTTGTTACCAATTCTCCTCCTTCCCACATTCATATTATGTGGCCTGGCCGTTTTATCAAAATCACGTAGACACTGATATGGTCGGAAATTCATCCACTATTCGTTGATTTCATGGCAATAGTTTCTGGAGTGAAACAACAACCAAGCCAAATATTTTAACTATACATTCGAGGTGTGTATACACGGCTTAACATGAGTAGCTTGGAATAAATACACCTCCAGAAATTGGTCTTTATTGTTTCAAAGTCCATATAGTTTTTTCATTCCATTGTTAAACTGGTTAGGATTTCCAATGTATGGACATTACTATGTGAGTAATTGATATTTTTATGTTATGAGTTGAAGAGTTCAGTTCAAAACTATATACTCACTTTTGTCTGCATGTACGTTGTCCTTGACGAAATTTGTTACCAATTCTCCTCCTTCCCACACTCCGTCTGAAACAGAATAATTATTTTTACCGCGTGTGAATTGTATTTATTCGAAGGATTTGAAATTATCACAATATTTCATGAATATAAGATCATCATATAAGTCTATAGAATGTCTCATAAATATATGTATCGACAGGGAATATATGTATAGGCAATGCAATATAGAGAGCTATGGGCCAATATGCATCATTCTTATCCGTTACGAAGTAAGATATCTTGAGATTAAAAACTCACTGGGTATATCATAGTTTAGATACCAGTCTAGAAAATTCTTTGTGAGAAAACTTCACGATTTGGAGTTCCACAAAGCGCTGTTTTGAGGCCCATATTGTTCATCACATATGTTGGATGAAAATGTATATTTGATGTTTTTTGCATAAAATCTATGTCATGGTGGGGAAAGCTCCATAGGTTCATCAAAAACAAAGAGTATCCCAGATTCAAAGTAGGTGAAAATTCCAGGGTTCAAAAACTGTCAGAATACTCGGTATTCATCTAGGCATCTCTTAATTTCCTGATGAAAATAATATGGGCGCGAATGTCTCAAAAAAGTATATCTTATATGACAATTGTCCCAAAAATTGTCATTGCACTGTGTACTGGTAATTTTGAATTACTGTTCAGTTTTTCTTACTGTTTTTTGGGTATATAACCTTCTGCAATCTTTCTTCAGTGGTCGACCATTCGGAAAATGATCTTTTTTCGTTCTGAAAACCTGACATTCAAATCATCTAAAGGAACGATCAAGTATGCCCACTGACTATATGTGAAAAGTTATCTTTCCTTATACGACGAATTGGTCAAATTTCGGTTATGTGGTTGGTGACCTCGTTCACAGGCAGATAGGACGATGACAAACCTGTCCTTTGTTGTCCGCTTCAGCCTAGTTCGAGGAATGATACTCTGAAGGAATTCGCTTTCCAATTATCGGAAATCATCGACTTTATGTTGATGATAGACACTGCCTTGCACTGACGAGTGACCAAACAGCTCGAAACCGGTCTGCAAATGTGTTCCAATAATTGAAAATCTATTGCGGCAGTTGTAGGTATAGCCCACAGCATATGCAGGAATAACTTCAGTGAAGAAGTGGAATACCTTGAAGTGACCTTGAGATCGAATGGTTACAGTGCCTCTTATCAGGAAAGCCATGAAACCCAAGAACACCATGGTTCAAGAAGCGAAAAAGAATCAGATGGTTGCACGCGCATATTTACCGTTTATCCCTAGGGTCACGGACAGAATTGGAAAATTATTGGGTAAACGCGACATCAAAACAGTCTTCAAACCCACGAGGAAGATACAACAAAGCCTCAGGTCGACTAAAGACAAAAGAGACCCATTATCAGCAGCAGGGGTCTATCGCATACCGTGCACTTGTGGTAAGGTATATATCGGAACCACCAAATGATCTATGGGAACAAGACTGAAAGAGCATAAAAGGAACTGCAGACTAGGCCAAGCGGACAATTCAGCTGCGGCAGAACACGCACTTAGTGGAGGGGACCACATAATCTTGTTTGAAAATACCGAACTAATTGCCCCCAACCAGGGATACCATAGGCGACTGGTACGGGAGGCAATAGAGATCCACAAACACACGGAGAATTTCAACAGAAAAGAAGAAGCGGTGAACCTCAATCGAATATGGAACCCCATTTCAAGGAATTCGAGAATAACGAACAGAATGACAACAGGCAGCAAGATTGTTAATGTTCCAGGTTCAAGTACAGTTACAAGAAAAGGTATAAGTGCAGGTACAAATACAGGTACCAATACAACGGATTACCTTTACCAATACAACGAATTGTTCCTTTAGATGATTTGATTTGTAGCCAGTCTTCAAGTATGCCCACTAACTATATGTGAAAACCTGAAATTCACTTTGAAACTTTTGCCTAAAATTGTGAATAGCTCTAATTCTATTGATAAAAGATTTGGAGCTATTCACAGCTTGAAAGCGAAAGTTTTAAAGTGAATTTCAAGTTTTGAAAAAAGAAAAACAAACTTTCTGAAACGTCGACCACTATAGAAATAATTAAGAAGGTTATATACCCAAAAAAAGTAGAAGTATTGAGACTTCCACAAAAAAAACATGTTTTTCAGAGGACATCTGCAGTATTATTGCTGAAGGGATTTTGATATAGGCACTATCACCCTACATATGAAGTGGGGGGGGAGGAAATATAAATGTCAGAGGCCTTACAACGATGCAGAGATGCATGTCTATGAAATAAGTGGCAGTTATTTTTCCAGAATGCCAAAATGTCATTTGCAATATTTGGTACTCTTCCAAAAATGGGAGACAGATCAGGAAATGGGCCAAACAGAAACATAACATGGAAAACTTTGAAGGCCTTGTACAAGAATTAAGGGCGTCTCCAACGGGGGGCTTTGCTAGCTGCAAAGCGACCAAAGTGCGAGCAATTGACTTCCTTACCTATTGATAAATTCCGCATCGCATGACAAAACGTAAATAAATTCACAGGGTTTAATGTATATTATAGAAAGTATTGAAATATTCAGAATAACATTAAGATCTTGACATCCATTTTCAAAATCGCCGCCATTATCATCACGACTATATCAGATTTGCCATTAAACAGTGTAAAAATATGTAGGTAGGAGGTAAGTATGGGGTGTGTGTGTGTTGTGTGCATTGCATTTCTTTCTACGACAGCCGTTCACCAGCATTTAAGTTAGTTTTGTATAATTTGTATGCGGCATACCCAAAGTAGAAGTAATTGTTACGAACATACAATTTTAATTGGTTTTGTGGACAATGCCATCTGTAAGTGTGAGAGTTCACAAGAAACACCTAAAGCCTACAGTTGAATAAATCGACTACAATTCTTGTAAAACTTAGTATTGCTACTCGACGCTAGATGGCACTTGTTCAATGAATTCTCTGGAATTTGGTAGCAGTTTCTAGACCAAGTAGAATGTTAACGTACATTCTAGTATGATGTTTGATTTAGTTATTGTGCTGTCGAGGGCTTGTGAAGTTTCATACATTGATAGATGACATCTGAAGAAACTAGAGCTGTATAACGGGTACCCTAGCTGAAGACAGTTCAACATATTTTATAATTCAGATACTCACCCCTAGTTGAGTGTGCCACATTCGAAACAAAACTTGCAGCGGCGCCCACCTGTCCTGTAAATGAAAACAGTCAATTAGGGCGCAATATACGGAAATTGATTTATCAATTATTTCAATAGAACTGTCTTTTCTTTCGTGTAATTCAATTTTTTAATTGAAGCAGCTGCTTCAAAAGGGCTTTATCTTCCAGTTTGTGTCTGAAAGTCACTCCTTTGCGTGATCTACACATATACGTATTGTATCAAGATGGAGTAGTCAAAAGCCAAAAATTAATCACTACTGAAAATATAACCCCTTCAATTCAATCACTGATATAGTTTATTGCGATTTTCGCTGCGAAATGTTTACAAAAATGTGACACGTGTTTCGCTGTGCTGATCATCTTTCCATCACAATAAGCGGTATCAGTGGTTTTGTCGAATTACACCAGAAATCGTTTCGCAAAGTTGATAGAAATCGTTAAGGCTTCAATTATACGATATTAATTGGATTGAATAAAAATTCTAAAATGCTCTTACCTTTGACCAAACCTTCTACGGTGTCATCTAAACCTGACACTACATTCTTGACTATATCTGAAAATTATAATTATAATATGAATATACGGAATATATATAAACCTGCAAAACTGTAGACTACGACCAAAAAACCCAGAAAATAATTCATTTGGGTACCACTTCAAGTTTCCATCAGAAGTTTGATGTGAAAAAGTAGTCTACAGTTTTGCAGGTTTTTCCGGGTTTTCCTGCAGCTGAAAAAGCAAATGCGCCACTGGAATCAATGAAGTCGCCCCGGAGCGCCAATTAATT
>NW_019293186.1:9994-45885 GCF_000500325.1 Leptinotarsa decemlineata
TTAACGATAGGTGTCATTTTACGTTTCTGAGCCTTAAATGTTATTTCACCACATATATAGCAAAAGCTATCGACAGAATTCACACACTTTCGAGGCATTTCAGATCAGCACTTAAATTAATTTAAAAATCAACTTCACACGATAATTTCAATAGCAACCACGTGCGTACAATTGACAAACTCACATAGGTTATGTTTACTACTTAAGAACAGCTGATGAGAGGGGTGTTATGTAAACAAACATGTGTACCAACTGTTTGTTGGTGAATATTTCATTTGTTGAAAACTCAATATACATATATATATATAATATAATGATACTATATCTTGAAAACAAGAGCTAATATATAATTTTTATGGTCACTTTCGGTTTTAACACGTGGAAATACATTAAAATCATCTAATTTCAACCTCGAAACAAAAACTTTGTTGTGTTGTGAAAATGAAAATTAAAAATACAAAATTAAAAGATTACAAAACAAGTTACTTTCCGACGTTTCGATTGTTAGTATCCACAATCGTCTTCGATTTACGCTTTACAAAGAACTTACCTGCATATTTCAAGATTCTAGGTCCAGTAGCTTCGGCTGTACGATAATATAAGAGTGGGCAACAGCTAGTAATTTATATTTAACTTCAAAATTACAGCAAAATAAAAAATATGTCAACGGCAACGATTCGTCCAAATTATTCAGTGTGAAAGACATTCAGTTTATCTCTATTGAATACTCAAGACGGCCATTTCTTGAACAAACCTCGTATTTGTGCTCCACCATTATAGTTAATTTCCTCTCTTCAAACGTTTTGGTAAACATGACAATGTTTTTAGCTAGCCTATAGAACAAACCTCCCATCCCACTCACCATTCCCTACTTTTAATTGATTTCCCATGCCTTGAAAAAAGCAAAATAAACTCACCGATTGCTAACGACGCAGCTATTGTTGCGGAAAATCCTGCGACGAAACAAGAGAAAGTTGCGGGTATATTCTAATTGATTCCTGAACGAATGAATATGCATTTTCGCTTCTGAAATTCCGAGGATCCATTAGAACCCATTGTCTGTTCGTTAGCTCGAATTCCGGCCGATTTGCGAATGGGAAAATGGAAAATATGGAAAGGAAAACAATTTGTAATGCGTTGGAGATGATTGATCTCTTTTCGCGTCATGTTCCAGAACAAATATCCATTAATAATATAAATTATGTATCTGGATGAGTTTATGAATTCGATGTTGTTGCTTCACTGAAATTTGATGCTCCAACGTAATAATTACTCTCATGAGGGCTGGTTAAACACAGTAATTATTTTGTTGGAATACAACTTCATTATGGAATGAAGTGAATGAGAAAATGAAAGGTCAAACTGAAGCCTCTGGCGTGAAATAAATCCAATACCAAGAAACAAAACTCTTGATGCACTTGACTTTTCAAAAAAATGGATTCAAAGTTTTTTGCACACCGGTAGCAGGTGATTTCGAATCGGGGTGGAAATACCCAGGTTCAGTTCAATGCCATGAAAACCTAGGCATCGGTTTTCTCCAGAAAGATGAATGTCTCCGAGCCGGATATATATAATGCCAGGACAGACAATCCCGCTTTCTACTTCGATGAGTTTGTTGAAGGTTAAAATGGACATCAATATGTCTTGGTACAATAATGGTTGCTGGAATTGCAAAGGCTGCTTCTCAAAAGCTTGGAACACGGTTCCGAAGCGGAAAACTGTACACACCTCAGCAACCGTTGATGCTTTATTGAGCTCAGGTCAGACCTTCTTTGGAGTGGTATTCCCATCTATGGGATATACAGCAAGGATATCAACGCTCGAGGTAAGTCTCTATATGAATATATAATTAAGAACGATCTAACAATCTTGAATAGAGGCACGGAGCCGACATTTATTAACGCCCGTAGCCAAACATTGATAGATATCACGCTTACTACACCCAAAATATCATACAAAATCCACGACTGGCAAGTTTCGGACCATATCTCAATGTCAAACCACCGCTGACTGACCTATTCGGTAAACCAGGATCTCAGGACAACTGTAAAATCCCGTGACCCGAAGAGGACGGATGTAGCTCTCTACAATCGACTCTTAAGAGGAGCTCTGCGGGAAACAGAGGTCCTGAATTATGCCGCACCTGGTTGGAATATTCAGAACCTCTCTAGCTCTGAGGTATATTCCCAGTGAGTGGAGAGAAGTGAGAGTAGTATTTATACCCAAACCATCTTGTCCACATCATCTATAGCATCGAAAAGGATATTGGATAACCTGGAAAGTGACCTGAATGCCACTTCCACATTGTTTTTTATGAAAAAACCCGCAATTGTCTTTGTTCCTTTGAAAGAATATAATCACATATTCTTCTTCACTGTCAGTGGAAACTCGCGTAGAAGCATTTGTATCTGTTGAGTAACAAAACAAGTGCAGCCCCAACGACACAAAACAATTCCATTAAAAAATCCATTATCAATTCAACGTATTGCATCATGAAGATAGACTCGTTTTCAAAGGAACGTTAATGGACGCAAAGCTCCTCGTTTAATTTTCGATACATTACGTCGAGAATGAGCTATTGTTATTGAACGAGGAGTTGGGAGAACTCCCTTTCGTTGGGAGTTCATTCTCCATCGTTTATTACATACAGTTATTCAGTTAGACGAAATTCCTAAATGGTGCTAACTGAGTTTCGAGTTAGTTTGAAATTGTATTTGTGGCTTTTGACACTGACGATTGAGGTTCAAAAATTCCTCGCGTCACAGAGATATTATTTCGGGTGTTCAGAGCTTTGCTGAGGTAGCGAATTCAATGAATTGTTTGGCTGTATTGTCGTCGGGAGGAATCCGAGAGACTGTCTGGAAATTAATAAAGCATTCGATGCATTCAGGTGAGCAACATCCTGAATAAGTTTGGTAGTTGAGTTGGTTGATTCTAGGTCTGAACTGATGAATCTTCTCCAACGAATCGACTGGCTAGTGAGATTGAAAGCGCTCTCAACATCATTAGAAAAGACAAAGAATCAAATTGTTGTGAAATACCATTGGCACTGTAGGAACAGTGGTGATGGTTTTTTCACGTGCTTTTTTCCAACAGTCACTATCAATATGCATCCATTTGAAACTAAAGAAACAGAGTCCAAAGCGTTCAGCTTCATCCTTGAAAGTTTACTTTTATCGAATGAACTGGGGAATGAGCTAGCTTGTCTATTTATCATTCTACGATACATACTTCTTCTAAGTTTACATAAAAAAGTAGGCATCTTGAATTGAGGGTTTTGAGTGAATCACTGATGAATTGAAAAAGTAACATTTCAGGAGACATTCGTCTTTGGGGAAAAAGCTTCGTGGTTTTCTTCTTCTGTCTCAGTATACGAAAAATATGTGAAACTTGCAAAGCAAAGAAGAAAGTAATTATCTTCTTAACAGTTGGGCTGATAACTACTTAGACTAACAGAACATTTTTTTTTATTCAACATAGTTTCTTTCAAGGGCGATATAACGATTACAGCGGTCATACAATTTTATAGTTCGCCTCAGAAATGGCTTCAGTTTCGACCATTACCTTTCCATCGGCGCTAAATTTCTTTCAAACTAACATTCTCTTGAGGTCTGAGGACAGGAAAAAGTCGCTGGGCAAAATCTGGAGAATATAGTGGATGCGGAAGCCATTCAAAGCCCAAATTATACAATTTTGCTATAGTTTTCATTGACTTGTGACACGTTGCATTACCTTGCCGGTACATCATTTCCTTTTTCTTCAAATGGGACTGTGTTTTCGCGATTTCACCTTCAAACGTTTCAATAACGCCATGTATTAGTCGCTGCAGATGATTTTTTCCTTTTCAAGATAGTTGATGGAAATAAGACCATGCGCATGTCAAAAAACTGATAACTGATACCATAATCTCGGCAGCCGACTGTTGCGTGTTTGCACGCTTTGTAGTCGGTTCACCATATGCAGTCCCTTCAGATAACGATCGTTTTAATTCGGGTGTGGAATGATTGAGCCACATTTCATCCATTGTCACATATGGACGCATAAAATCGGGTTCAATAGTTCAGAAATTTGTATACGTCTCTTCTGAAGGTTGATGTCAACTGAAAATCATATGGATAAGATACTAGAAGCGCCATCTATTTGTTAGCATACGAACTTTTCACTCATCCAATATTTTTGTAAAGAGTTCATATTGAAGGTTTTTACTCTTCTCCTCCCGTTTGAAAGTACCCGCATTTTTCATATGATATTGGGAAATTAGAAAGCCGAAAAGTTTCATTTTTCAAATACTGAAGAAATGTTGAAGAACAATTTGAACTGCGCAAAGCTCGTATACTCTGCTGAATGGGAAGACAGAAGATCTTCCAGACACTTTCTGAACTTTTTTCTGGTTAGACGTCAACAGGTGCTACAGGAGTGGATCAGATTTAGAATAAAATCTTCTTTTTGAATAAAAAGTTGATCTAAGAGAAAAAAACTTTGAAACAAGTAACTTTATACTGACTTCCATTCCAGTGACAACATTCAATGACGTATGACTTAGCTCAAGCTCAAGGTCATGTATCGAAGAGAGAGTCAAGCGCCAAGGTCGAACTCCATGTTCAAGTGCATATGACGTACATATAGCTGAAGGTCATGTGGTGCCATTCAAGGTAAAGTCCAAGTGGTGGGGGAAGGTCGAGACCTGGCATTATCCTTCTACTTCTCACAGTCAGTCAGATATCAAACAAACAATCGAATATTTGAAATTGATAAAGAAGGACCCCAAGTTGTGGACATCACTCTTCCTGGAGTAAAGGTGTTCAGTGTTCGTGTGGCGAAGGCTGAAGCGAAGTCCAGTTGAAGTCTTGATATTTCCTCATAGTCTTCATTTCAAACTTGAATATTTCTATGCATCAACTCGTCTGTTATTACTCCCATTTAGTCTCTTCTCTTGCTGATCGATACTACTAAAAACACTATCGACTGCTACAATTCTCCCAGGGAGATCGTTCAAACGGGAGGAAATCTAATTGCTCGAAACAGTCATTAAACAAACAATCGCAATTCTTTAATGAACAGGGTTTTCCGTTTTCGAGAAGATTTACGAACGAATGTTTTTAATGATCGTGCCAGTCGAGTGGATTTTCGATTACGCCCTAATCGGATGAATCTTTTCGTTAACAATGAATTCTTTTTATCTCCAGGAAGCCAACGAGCACTGTGAACAACAAACAAAATTAGACGAATAATCAGTGACATTTTGTACATTTTTCATTGTATAACTCCACTAATTTTACCAGTAGAAGCTTGCCTTTACATATTTATTCCTTGAAAAGATAAACCATTACTGATTCATCAGAAAGTTTCAAAATTATTGTCCGTTTTTATGAGTCTATTTTGAATTGTGATATCACAGTGAATATTCATTAAATCCAATCGAAATGAGTATCATTCGAATCATTACACTTTTGCCGACGTAACACAACTCGACTGATTTCGTTAGCACAAAAATTGAGTGCTCGGGACTCGATGAAGTCGACGGGCTATTTTTACCTGGTCCTGATTGGCGAACGTTCTACCGGAATTCATTTATTTATTTATTTATTTCTTTTTTGTAATACAATACTCTACAGGACATAGGCCAATTACAGAGCAGGAAATAACAGAGTATAATAAATACATCACAAACAAGTGAATGTAAAGTCTACAAATACTACAAACAATACAAACAAGTGACTACACATTTTATATTTATTATAGGTGACGAAATAATTATTTTAGGAAGTGGGATTTTATATTTGACAATTTGCAACTAAATATATCTAAATTATCGCTAACAGAATTTGTCACTTTACACATGGTATGGATCGGAGAATTCTCCAGAACTCGGGTGTCTGGAACAGATTCTAGGAATGTAAATATTAAACTTTTCCGGTAATGTTGGGCAGTCAACTATGCTTTTGATAATTTTATAGGTTAGTGCAACACTATAATATTCACGCCTTTTTTCGAGACTGCAAAATTTATGCTTTTGTAGCAATTCAGAGTGGGTTGTTCCTTTTGGAGGATAAATGCCATCGGTTTTCAGGCTTAGCAGTTTCAAAAATCGTCGTTGAATTGTTTCTATTCTATCAATGTGATATTGATAAAAGGGGCTCCACACAAATGACGCGTATTCTAACTTTGATCTTATGAAAGCATCGAATGAAGTTTTTTCAAGGTCGAAGTTTCTTTGAAATCACCACTGTTACGTGCAATTAGTCCGTACAAACGACAGGAGGAGGTTACAACATTATCGATATGCCTATTAAATGATAGTGCAGTGGCAAATGTGACGCCAAGATCAGTACATGTTTCTGGTCTCACCAGGGAAACGTTTTCTATTGAATAATCAAAGATCAAGATATTCGTTTTCAAACTGTAGGACATGACCTTACATTTATCCGGGTTCAGTGACAAGTTATTTCGATAACACCCTTCTACCAGCCGTCCTACGTTTGCTGAGAGGTTCACACAATCATCTATGTTCTCAACGAGGCAGTATAGTTTTAGATCATCGGCATATGAAAGGAAATACACATCTATAACATCTGCAATATCATTAATGAATATATTGAAGAGCAACGGTCCCAGATTTGAACCTTGTGGAACACCGGAAGAAGCACTATATTCGGTAGATTTGAAACCATTGAGCTGAACATATCGTTTTCGATCCCGTAGATAGGACTGAAAAGAGTGCGATTAAGGATGGAGATAATCCAAAGACTACTAGTTTGTTCAGTAGAATGCCATGGTCAAGCCTGTCGAAGGCCTTAGAAAAGTCTGTGTAAATAACATCAGTTTGGGCCCTATTGTCAATAGATTCAGTAATATGTTGGGTTACAGTCAGAAGATTGGTGACCGTTGAACGATTTTTCATGAAACTGTATTGGTTTATACTTATATTGCAACTAACATGCCCTATATTGCAACTAATCAAGAACGTCCAAGAAGGTCCAGTCAATATGAGATATTTGATTATACAGTTGTGGATAGTTGGCTCTTTTGAAATTATAATTATTCTGGAAACAGGAATGCAGTTCATTTTTGTAGTTAGCCTTCGTTTCAAGTACACAAGTAATATCCAAGGCAGGATGATGCTGATCTTCGACTACGAAAGGATCCATTGATTTCTCCACATGACACTCTCCGTTAAAAAATACCAGGTCAAGAAGTCTATTGAGTTTATTATATACAAAGCTGTTTTGAGATAGGTCAAGGATTTGTAAAAAGTTATTGAGAATAGTAATTTCCCTATTAGTTGTACCATGATGGCTAGCATAATCGCTAATATTAGAATAGCGAAGATTAATTTCTGAAGAAATAAAGTCTTCATGTACTCCAATAAGAAGGAAGTGCGTTCAAAATTACGATCCATTCTATATATGTTAAAGCTATCCGGAAATAATTCTAAATTAGTGATGGATGAGTCGAGCCACGTTTCGGTCAGTGCAAAAACGCGACAGTCGCTTCGAAATACAGAATGTAACATGACTCTTTATTGAAGAAACAGCAGTATCTAGTTTGGCTTCGATAACTTTATGCAAACGCTCCCCATTTATTACAATACATGAGTTCATGCAACTCGGGCATTTCCAGGATAGCCCCGGTACATTCTGCAAAATTTCTATCAGGTTGTCGGTTTTTGTGATGCAGATAGCGTGAAACAAGTTTATACAGCCTTCTCAAGAAACGCTGGGTCTCGTTCAGCTGATCGCTGAGCGACACGTACTACAATTAACCATTATGAGAAAGTCGTATTAGACAACCCTTTGATCTTCACCAATTGTTTTTGCTTGGACACACAAACTGAGCATTTAACAATTCACCACATCTGGCATCGGTAAATGATATTGTGGGTGAGAAGGTCTAACTGACAAAATTGGCTGAATTTTCAAAAAACAGGACATAAAAACGGTATTCACCACCAACAATCAAACTTCCACATTCCCCCGTTCCCCCAAGGATAAAATTGTCAACGAATCCCAGGGTTTGCATGAAATTCCATGCTCCGATTGCCCCAGAACATATGTAGGCCAGACCAACAGACGTGTGACAGGTAGAGTACAGGAACATCAACTTGCTGTCCGAAACTCAGACCCATCCTCAGCCCTGGCCAAACATCATCAAGTGAATAAGTGTTTTTTGAATACGGTTCAATTTTCAAGTTGAAAACACTATATTTTCCTTCAACATTGAGCTCGAGCTCGTTAAAAAATATTATACTAATGTGCGGTACGTGACTGAATGCTCCACAAACTGTTAGACCTAACTTGAGGTCTCAACTCGGTATATAATTCATATTATATTCTAGAACATCCACTGGCGCCTGGACTATAAAATGCGCCCTTTGTTTGCCCTGAATTCCTTATCGTTATATTCATTATAGTTCTCGTAATAAAGCTCACCACAACAGCGCCAGAATTATGGAGAGTGTTCCTCGTAGGACTTTTTATAGCAGCAATTCGAAGTGTTTCTCTATTGTGGTGTTATTACTTTTTGCTTTCATTCGACAATTCAAAGCTTTCAGATTCAATTGGGCGTTTTTGTACGATTGTCAGTTCGATAATTTGCCTTCGTCTGGTTCGATAAAAAGAGGATATTGATAATGAAGTCGTATATTGATTAGCTTAGAGACAGCAAGATGTTAATTATTGATAAGTGTTTCTTGGAAAAATGTTTTGGAATGACTGAAACTTCTAGATAATAATGAAGATGATAGTTTATTGGGGAATTGAGTAATGCAATATCTGAAGTGCAAGAAGAGCAACAAACTCTGGATGAGCTTTCTGAGAAATGGACCACTTTTTTACTGAACTCAATGGAATGTGAGCTGGATCAATTACCGTAAGGTATCTATTATAACACAACTCTGCTTGCATTTGTCCTGATGCTGTGCGAAACTTGATAAACTAGAGAAATACCGCCAAAGCCAATATCATTATTCAAGAATAGCTGCAAAATGACATCTTAATAACTGGTCTGAACAAGAAACGTTACTCAAAGGAGATTGTTTCATTCGTTTCCCAAACCACTTGGGCTGAAAAGTCTGGGCTGAAAGCTGTTGAAATTTCATGATATTCCACTCATGAGTTTGTGAGTTATTGTGCTAAGAATGACACTACTTTTGTTATTTTCAAAACAATGGATCAAAAACAATTTCGTATTTTCATTTTACACTGCTTCTGGATGGAAAAAATACCGTTCAAGCGAAACACTGGCATGGAAAGTATTGATAAAGATTCCACTCCATCAGGAAAGAAGCTGAGTTCATTTGATCGAGTGTGAATGGGTGTGAGCCACAATAAACCCTTGCGGGTTGCGGCGAAGGTCGAATAGACCCACTCACTTTGGACCTAACCTAACCACTCCATCAGAAACAACAAATAAACGTTGGTTTGCCGCAAATAAACGTTGGTTTGCCGCCTTCAAACGTGGTCGATGTGAAAATGCTTGAGCTAGCAGACATGGTTAAGATATCAAAGAAACGTGTTAGGTTTATATTGCATGAGCATTTGACTATGAGAAAGCTCTGTTCAAAGTGGGTGCCGCGCGAGATCACAGTAGACCAAAAACAAGAACATTGAATGTTATATAGCGTTACTGGAGGGTTTGAAGGCCGAACTTGCAAGAAAACGACCACATATGGCAAAGAAAAGAATTTAGTTCAATCAAGGTGACGCACCGTGTCACGAGTCAATCAAAACAATGACAACACTACATGAATTGAAATTCGAATTGCTTCCACAACCACCGTATTCGCCAGATTTGGCTCGCAGTGACTATAGTGCGCAATTTTTTGCGCACTGTTAATGACTGTTTTGATAGGGAACTACAAATTAAAATCGGCGATAGTGTCAGCTCAGGAAAATATGTTACATTAGATATACCCCAAGGTGTGATTCCTGGTCCTTTGCTCAATATATCTGTATGGTCTATTCACAATCAACACAGAAGACCAAATGATAGAAATGATAGAACAATTAATAACAACCAATTTGGAAAATCAAATTGATTCGGCTGATTTTGCAAGACGACCTCATTTACTTTCAATAAAATGAAACTCCATTGCACTACTTCCTTTCAGTCAGATAGATGGCAGATTGATTGGTCGAAGAGGGGCAGTTGAATGGACACCACGATCACCTGACTTATCGCCTCTAGATATTTCCCTGTGGGGCATCTGAAATTGATTGTTCAGAAAACACAGCCTCGAGATTTGTAATAGTTGCAGAGAAGAATAATAGCTACCCGTAGAAAACTTCAGGCAGGAGTTTTTTAGGGGTAGCTTTGTGAGCGGACTTCATCACTATCTGATTTTTTATGTTTTATTGCAGAACACTTCACGGTTTCAATTGATTTCTTCAAAAATACTAAAAAGAAAATCCAAGATTAGGGTATTTTTGAAAAAAATTGCAATATTGTGGAATATTTTCTAGCTAACTTGTGTATATCGTGAAGAGAAGGGGGCCAATTATTGATCCCTGGGGGACGCCCGACTTCATATTCAAATGTTTGGAATGTTTTCTATCAAGAACAACTTCCTAATGCATAATGTGTTTCTAATGCCTAGTTGCAAAAAACTGAGTTACCATGCAAACCTATATATAAGGTGGACTGAAAATTTCACAGGCCAACACACAGATGGTGTTAGTAGTATTAAAGTCGCATGATTTTCAGTTAACTTCAACCTACAAATTTCAAAGCTGTTGGACTATTAGTTTTTGGAATAGTGAAGCAACTTTTACTAGTTTGAAGAAAATGTATAAAAAGGAAGTTCGTGTGTCAATAAAGCATTGTTTTTTGGCAAAAAACACTGTCGAAGCCAACGCTCGGCTTGATAAACATTATTTGGACTTTGCACTAGAAAAATAAACTGTTGAGAAGTGGTTTGAACGTGGTGGAATGACCACCAAGGATGATTCACGCAGTGGACGTCTCAAAGAGGTTGTTAGCGACGAAAACATTAATAAAGTTCACAAAATGATTTTGCATGATCGTAAAGTGAAGTTGATAGAGATGGTTAAGGCTCTAAATATTTCAAAGGAACGTGTTGGACAAATAGTGCGTGATGATTTGGATATGCCAAAGCTCTGCTCAAAGAGGGTGCTGCTGGAGCTCACAACCAACCAAGAACAACAACGAATTGATGATTCTGAGCAGTGTTTGAAGCTGTTCCATCATTGAAAACCAGAGTTCAACCTGCGATATGCAACAAAGGAGGAAACATGGCTTCATCATTCCACACCGGAATCGAAACGATCGTCATCAGGGTAGACTGCACCTGGTGAACCAACTCCAAAGCGTGCGAAGACGCTACAGTCGGCTGGCAAGGTTATGGTATCAGTATTTTGGAATATGCATGGTATCTTGGAAATAAACATCAACAGCGACTAATACATAGCGTTATTGGAGCACTTGAATAACGAAATCGCAGAAAAGCGGCCCCATTCGAAGAAAAATAAAGTGTGCTTTTTCACCAAGACAATGCACCATGTCACAAACCAATGAAAACGATGGCAAAATTGCATGAATTGGGCTTAGAACTGCTTCCACATCCACAGTATTCTCCAGATCTGCCTCCAGCCTATATTGAATCAAATTGTATCTAAAATGTTTCTTCCTTTGTTAGCCTACGAACTTTTTTGTCCAAAGTTGGTGCAATATGGACGTTGAGAGCTAATGATTGTTTGTATCAAATGTCCTGCTCAAATCTAGAAGAACCAATACTCTACATTGATTTGATCTCTTGCTTTAAGTAAAATCAAAAATCAAACTAATTTATTCGCACCCGCTACATAGCAGCCATCCTTAGGATGGATGTACACGTCAAATACTGTTACATTGAACAAAATATAATGAAATGTCACAAACACTAATGGTTCTAAAGGACAGACAAACATGTGTAACTCTCAGACAACAAGTAAATATACTCGTCAGCAAACATCGTGACAGATCCTGTTGATAAGAACTCAGGCATATCGTTTATAAATATGATGAACATTAGTGGCCCCAGTACAGACTTTTGAGCCACCCCAATATAATTCATCATTTTCTTAGAACAACAGTTTTCTACTTCAACATAGGATTCTCTATTAACTAGGTATGTCTGCATAAGTTCAAGCATATTTCCTCTAACTCCATTTGTGCACAGTTTTTGTAAAATAAAATCTAATTGTAGACTATCGAAGGTGCAAGAAAGATCGAAGAAGATAAATATTGTCCTGAGTCAATACCTTCATAGACATGACCCATGAAATCGCACACGGCATCCTCTGTCGACCTTCCCGCACGAAACCCATATTGGGCAGAAGGAAAAACTCTGTTCTTGCCCAAATATATCGGTCAATTTCAACAGAGACTCAGAGATTTGGTACAGACTCAAATCAGACTGTGCTGTTGTTTGCATGTTATGACTAATGCCCTTTTAATTGTGAGCGAAATTGTTGTTCTATGATTTATAATAGTAATGTCGTTCAAGCATGAAGAATGCTGGTAACCCGTAGATCTAATAGTCCTCATAGAAAATAATGCCTTTCCTACTCCCGAAACTTGAGATGCAGATGACTGTCATTCTTGGTACGCTACGTCTCCTCAGGATACAGGATTTTCAGCTCCAATGATCATTCATCTCTGTAATCATCTCTGAATGGTACAGGCAAACCCTTGGCAAAACATTATTGAATTATTATTAAATTAAATCATGCAACCCTTCAAATCAGAATGCTTCAGCGTTTCATTCAGAAAACTCGATAACATTCATCACTTTTTAATGGGGTCCACTTGGCCTGGAAGTGATCCTAATTATCCTGAACAAATTTGAACACTAGCATAGTTAGTTTTGAAACTTCACCATATAAATTTCAATTAGAAACATCGAGGGAGCTTCTCTCGAAATGCATCATGGAAATGTTGGAACTCTCCTGGAGATTTGCGACGCTGTCCACCTACAGAAGATTTGAGTCAACTAATCGTGAAGGCATTATGGGTGATAAAAAAGGAAGCGTTTATTCACATATCCTCGGATGTTTCGAGTGAAAATTGAATGAAGCGAACTTATTAACCCAAATTAATCTTCAACCCTTCACCTGATTGGTTCGAATCAATAATCAAACTTCATTTTTCAAAATAAAAAAAAAGTCAGTGACAAACATTATAATTCCCACGGTAGAAATTGTACAGAAAAATATAGTAAACCCGTGTTAGGAATCGCACATTGAAAGATAAGACCTCATTAGTTCGCACGAGTTTCGACTTTTGAGGGTTGTCGTTCATAGGGGGTGGCAGCTGGTTAATGGAAAAACATATTTTCACATTTTTTTTTCAATGAATATTACTGGAGTTTTTTTCCAACACCAAAACGTTATTTCCTCGACACGTGTTTCGATCACCAAGTAATCATCTTCAAGAGAAAGATCAAACCAAACATATTTACAAAGGTACAAAGGTACCTCCTCTGGGTACCTGAGTCCTTAATTAATTTCAAAATATTGCCTTATCTACTAGTCTTAAATTAATTCTACAATGTTTCTTTATGTAATAGTCAGGTGGATCTAATAATTAAAATATTATTTCAATAAGCTATATAGTATACTATAAGGTATTGGTCCACCATCGTTATTCATAAAATTAATATGTTTACTTATTTCTACACTCTCATAGGCATCTAGATGCCTGTTGTTGTTAACTTGTCCAACTAATCTTAATGAACTGAATTCTATGGAATGTATTTGTTGCAAAATATGGTGGTTGATTGCTGATTTTTCAGGTCTTTCATATTTTAAGTGTGCTAAGTGATCCTAATATCTTATTTTGATAGATCTTTTTGTCTGTCCATAATATTTTGCTCCGAATTCTTGACTTTGTCTTTTGGACTCTGTAGTGTATGACTCGTTTAAAAAAATACCTTCATACCAAGTTTCTTGGAAATCGTTCCAAAGTTCTTCGTGTATTGGTAGTATTGAACTGAGATATATTCATTTTGGTTTTTGTCGTTTTTAAAAGTCGAGATTTCCTTCATTTTCAACCTAAAATTTTTCTTCCTTATTGTATCATCAACGCTACCCCTCGAAAACCCGTTAGTGGCTGCTATTTCGTGAATTGTACGTTTTTCTTTTGTGAACTTTTCATGTGTGAGAGGAAAAGTCGAAAGACGATTCACTGGAAAATAAGCCCAGCACACATTTCACAAATTCAAACTATTTCATCACTTAATAAGATGACTTTCATTTTGTGAATTCAGGAGGCTTTCAGTTTCTGTATGCTGATACATTAGAAAATTTTGTGTTGAATGCAACTGTGAAGGAAAAGCTTCGTGACATCGTTGATTATAAATTGTAGATTTCTCATTATCAAAATCTTGATAATACTTTCATTAGTAGTTGTTGATTGAAGATAATACAGATTTATAATGAATTCGTCTCATTTGATTATGGAATTGAATAACCACATCCTCCTTCAATAGTGTTTTTCACACTTTTCCTTTCAAAATATTATTGTCAATGAAGAACTTACTGGTGATAAAAAAGAAAATGTAAGAAAAGTAACCTAAGTGAAAATTTCAAGTTTCCATACGACTGAAGATATTCTAAATAAAAGTTTGATGAACAGTAATATTTCATATGTATTGAATATTATTTCAATACTAAAGTACTTCGAAAAATTGCTTACAAAAAAAGAGCAGAAACGATAATTTATGATTGACTCGGCCATTACTTGATGAAGTGGACAGCATACTCGTGTTATTCACTACGGAAAAGCCACTGTGATAGCAAAACATGTCGCCATAGGCGCCCTGAATGTCCCAACATCTCAACAATCGATTACAAAGTTGAGAAACTGAGAAAAAGTGTTATGGAGTAGCGTCGAATCGCTATTAGAGAAGTTTTTGAGGATGTTGGCATATGACAATTGAAACAAAAAAATCACGCCAATTTGGATCAAATGTCGAAGTTTTGCTCATTGTTTTCTTCGATTAGCGTTGCGTAGTGCATCAAAAGTTCTTGCCACACGGCCATACGGTCAATAAGGAGTGTTATCTTGAAGTGATGCGTCAGTTGCGAGATACTATGAAAAAAAAAACGTCTGGTATTGTGGAAAAATAATACATAACGATAAGGCTCCTGCTCACTCGTTATTGCTTATTCGTAATTTGTTGGCCAAAAACCATACCATAATCGTGCCTCAGCCACCATATTCACCAGATTTGGTTCCCTGCGACGTTTTCCTATTCTCACGGTTGAAGAGACCCGTGGAAGGGCGACGATTGAGGATATAAAAACAGTCGCTTAGAGAGCTCAAATCAAAAAGTGTATATCAGAACTTCTTCGAAGAATGGGGAAAATGCTGGCACAAGTGGGGGGGACTACTCTAAAGGGAAATTGATGAATAAACGAATAATTTTTGATTAGATCTCGTATATTGCAGGAATGTGACATTCTAGAATAACTTTAATCGTCAATGAATATAACTATAACACAATAACCTGAGTGAGAGCTTCGCTTGACTTTGATAAATGTGAACGGATTGTTGTTGACCCCATATATTTCATCTTCGCCACTACATACTCAGGCTTCTTCTCCAAGGACAGTCGAGTCCAGCAAGCGCTCGTGGATGTTTTGACATTTTCCAGGACTTTGAAATATATTTTCAGGTGCTGTGAAAATGAAGATCATTCGTGACTTCAGCGTTACCCTTTTATGAATTTGCCTTCAAGATTATCTCCCTTCTGCTAGCGAAGGCGTCGCCATGAAGGATTAGCCGTCCAGCGTGGTGAATCGCGCAAATGGATACTGCAAACTTTGCATGGAATATATGTTTATATGATTCCGTTAATGCGACTATGTGCATTACAGCGGTTCTATTGGCACAGACATGCAGACGATTTGGCAATGTTGATTATTTGTATTGTTCCTATTGGTCAATCGAACAAGACGCGGGACTAGATCCGTGACGTCACGGGCCCAAAAAAATCCAATTTTTAATAATGTATTACGGAAAAACAACGGTATTTAGAGAAGCGAAACAAAGTGCACTGTTTTTCAATTTGAAATCACTATCAAATGAACTGTATAGGTACCAAAAATATTGAAACAAGACCATTATTGGATTACAGCGGGTGTACATTCTCTGAATCACATCAAGAGACTTGGACAGACGGAAGTTTCAGAGGGTGTACGCCACACTGAATCTTTGTGGGTTGCAATGGAGATTTGAAGATATCCATTCACGTCGAACCTGACCTGTACATGACAATTGAATTAGCAAAAAATGTGAATCAGACTGATTCACACTTTCATTGAAAGTGAATTGTTATTTGAAATCAACTCTGTTGCAAATGAACACAATAATTCAAACAACATAAAAATTGGATCCAGGACCGCAGCAAACATTTCAGAGCTTCGCTGTCACACGACTCCTGATAATTGATCGCCGTTGTCTATTACCCGCAACAATGCACAGAAGATTAGCCCGAAATCCGCCAAAGCCAGCGTATCTCGACTAGGTTAAACATATTAAACTAATAAATATTATCCATTTCACTTCTCCAGTGAAACGCGTAACACTCCGAATTAATTCACATTGAAATTATTCCATTGCCGCGGGTCAAACAATAAATTTGGAGTGATCATTAGTTTGGGTATGCGTTTTAAAACGAATATGTTCTGTTTGGAATTCAATGGGTTGGAATTATTGCTCAAAAAGTGTTGTTGATTATGTGGAGGGTGGAGTTTGGTGGGGGTTATAATGGACACC
Organism: Leptinotarsa decemlineata; assembly: GCF_000500325.1. Taxonomy (NCBI): domain Eukaryota; kingdom Metazoa; phylum Arthropoda; class Insecta; order Coleoptera; family Chrysomelidae; genus Leptinotarsa; species Leptinotarsa decemlineata. Next base: position 26,771 of record NW_019293186.1, read on the forward strand.
AATACAGAAGAGACTTTTCTATACTCAGCTTGTATTTCAAACATTCGTTGTGGAATAAAATCAGATATCATTCACATGAGTTCTACTTTAAATGAATGGTAACAAATTGCACTTACATGGAACACTGTCATCCTCACTGGTATACATCGATGTTTCGCCTTAAGACACTTGCCCCAAGGCTCCTCAGTACCAAATTGGATAACATTATAGAAAATACACACAGTTCATTCATGAATTACGATTTTTAATGTCACGGAATAAGCTTGACCTGCTTATGTCATCGATGATATCGTGATGACATTCATTCACCTATTTGATCCAATCCCAGCCAAGAGGAATCTGATTTGAAGATTCCCTCATCTTTTTTTTGTATTAAGATGGAGTAGCAGAAAGCCAAAAACTTTCTTTCCCAGAAATTGATCACTCCTAAAAATATTGCCCCTTCAATTCAAATAAAATTCCTCTTGGGTGCACGATACAGGAGTTCCTTTTGAATTAGGGCTGCAAACATTCTTATCCCTGCGTAGGTCGCGCTCGATCTCTCAGATGTATGACGCATGTGTTTTCAAATTATATCTGTAATTCGCCGAATTTTAAACTGTGCTTCTTGCTATCTTGCTATATGTGTTTCTTCTATGCATTCATGTGGCTAACGTTAGTAGGTCTCTGCAGTGTGACTTGTAAACAGTTGGTTCCTAACCTCTTGTTGTATTTACATCTGACAGATACTGCGCGACCTTTTGTGTGACACTATTTGACGTCTGAAAATATGGATTCTAAGAGATTATTTGATCTTACAAACCCTGATGATGTTGAATATTTGACACAGTTTGCGTTTCAAGATAATGAAGAACTCATAAACAATGAAATTCTGGACGAAAGTGATTGTGATGAAGATGATATAATTGAAACTGAAATTCTTCATTCGGACATTGAAAGTGGTAGTGAAGTTGAGTTCAATGAAGACTGCTATGCAGGATACTATTTAGGGAAAGACAATACAAAATGGGGAAAACACGTACCCACGAAAGTCAAAAAAAGAATGCCGCATAACATCCTTACAAAAATACCTGGAGTAATTGGGTCCGCCAAAGGTATAAAAACTGTTCTCGATTCCTGGAAGTGCTTTTTTTCTGACGAAATGATAGATCTCATAGTGAATTCTACTAATCTGAGTATACAGACCNCTAATCAAAGTTCAAATTCTGACTGAAACGATTATTTCTGATTTTTGTTATGTTTTTCTATTCAAGCATTATTCATCACATGTTATGTTAAACGTATATGGTGTTCTACCTTAAATCATGTTTTTATTTTATTATAAGGTTAAGGTTTGCTTTTATGTTTATATAAGAATTTATTAATTTATGTTGACTTTTTCTAATTCAATAAAAGTACCTCATATTTGTTTTTGTTTTCATTAATACGACAGTAGTTCGATAGAATATCATTTTTAAGTTCATACATCTGTGAGATACCGCGCGACCCCCTATGATCCACAACAACACGCGACCTACGCAGGGTTATGTATATGTGATTATGTACATGTATAGGTGTGTGTATCTGTGCATACGTGTATACATAAATAAAAGTTATATATTTATATTTCTATTTCATTATAAACGTGACTAATCACTGTCCTATTTTAATAACATGTATTACTTTTACTTTTACTATCATTAAGTATGCTATTTTCTATGTATCTGACGATTTCTATACGTGTTCAATCATGTCAAAAAGAAAAATGAAGATTATTATCATATACATACATATTCACACATATACATATATACATGCACACACACATACATGCATATAAAAATATACACAACACACATATATACATATACACATAATGACGTCAGCAAAGCAATATATTGGGTTTTTGCCCAGATGAAAAAACTAGCAACTTCTTCATGTTCCATGCATAAGAAGAATATTTCAATTAAAAGATTAATAAAACTTCAAGTTGAAAGAATTCTTCGAAAGAGTATTAATTTTTTTGTTATATGAGTTGTTGTCTCATTGTTATAAACACATTTTCTCAAGGACAGAACACAAAGACTAAGGGAAATGCTTAAGGTAAAGTATTCGATAGATATCCATCGACGGCCACTTCCAGGGAACAGACAAACAACGGCAACGAAGTTTGGCCATCAAACCCTCTGCCACACACGGTCAAATGCCTTAGAAATATCAAGCGCAAAAGATCTTCACTCTTCATGTTTCTCGATTGCGTTATTCTAAATATGGGTGATATCCGATAGAAGATCTTTGTTTCCGAAAGCCATATTGATCGCTCAAGATGTTGCAGCTTTCCAAATATCCAAGAATATGGTGGTTTTCTCCATGATTTTTGATACCATTGATAGCAGCGACTGATCTATAGTTATTTGGAAGATTTTTCTTGCCATTTTTGGGAACATGCTCAACGCGAGCAATTTTACAACAAGAAGAAAAAACACTTTCTTGTGTCAGTGGTGGAGTTTCGGATTTTGCAAAGTTTTGATTATATGTTTCAACAGTGTTCCACAATCTCGGCAAAATAGTTATTGAAAAAACAATGTCTGTTTTGAAGGTTTAGGAGATCGTTCACGAAAACTGAAATTCTCTCTCCCTTCGAATATATTCACCCTTTATTCTAGAAAGACCTGCCGGTGTCACCCCGAATATTGGATATGAGATCTTTGAAGGAGAAAATAGCTTGTCTTTGTCGGTTGCACGTTTCAATTCAAATTACTTGTCTAAAAAAGTGACAACCTTGTCTGGTTGCCATCGTGTGATTTTCTTATACCAAAACTTCTTCCTTCATTCACATGATATCGGACAAATAAGGACTGGAACTGGTTTAGTCAGAGGGCTAATAAAACCTCTGTCTCTGTTCCAGAAATATATTTTGGCATTGGAAAATATTCCTGTGATAATTTCACAACCCTGAAGGTCAAAGTGAATGTCTATTTCATAGAGAGTTGCGATAGTGTGGTGGACGTTGACAGAAAAGAGAAAGAAAAGAGAAGTTGAAAGAAGAAAGAAGGGAGAGGGACTGGACGAGATTCTTATTGATCCTATTTTCCACATGCGATGAAATGAAAAGTAGTAATGAAAAACTTTATATAGTTACAGTTATAGTTTACTGCGATGAGATTTTTTGTGAAATCATTACATTTTTCTCAATGAAAAATGTTCCATACGAGTTACTTATAGATACCATATGAAATTCTTAGCTCTTTTTAAATACGATAAGTTTCTGATGGACAGAACAAAAATATATTAACTTCATACTCAGTAACATATCGGGGTGAACTGGAAGTCTGCCTTTTCTACAAAGACATTAAACAAATACATACAACCTCACAAGTTCTTGATCACTAATTTTGATTTCTCCAGATTGTGAAAGATAAACAGTCCCAGGAAAGGTTTTGAATACTAAAACATAGTGTCTAAAACAACTGGAACGACAAGAAATGATAATAAAAGTAGAATTGAAGAATAGAAAAAAAAAAGAAATGGAAGAATACATGTATTTGACAATATTGTGTCATCTATAAAATTGTAGCATGTTAAAGAAACCTTCTCTGAAGCATGACAGAAGTTTGGTTTCTGCCCGATAGATGTTATCTGTGGAATCATTCATTATCATAGATTTCTGTTAATAATTCTATGTTTGAGTAGTTAATGCCGTTATCCTGTTAATGAAGAGAAATCTGTAAATATTACTTGGTACAATAATTGTTTTGATAATTTTAAGATGAAGAATTTTCAGGAACGAACGAACGTTCGTTAAATCCATATAGCCTCTCACTAGGACCATTTTTGAAAATTTATGTTAGTTTTTACACCCATTTTTTGATCGATTTCACCCGATGTTAATGTTTCGAAAACGGATTATTTTCGTGGCCATGATGTTTCGAAACTTCTGGCTCCCCTTCCATTTTAGTGTCAAGATGAAAGGAAGACAACACATCTTCATACTCCCGAGCTGAGTTATCTTTTCTAAAGTTTCATATTTCCCGTTTTCATGACCAAGAAAGTAGTCCATCTTCTGAGTACTATCAATTTAACGCGGAAGCATAGATCCATCTAGTATAACCAGATCAGTATATGCTGTCGGTTGAAAAAAATAGGTTAATTTTCATTCTTCTCAAAAAATATTCATTTATTCATCAATTTCTATGTTGTCCCCTTCTAAGTAGTTCCCTCAGATATAATACACTTGTGTAGCTTTGCAAAATGTCATCCTTTTATGGGTCTCTTCAATTTTGGCAACAGCAAAAAGTCGTAGGAGGGCAAATCTGGTGAATACGGTGGCTGAGGAATGATGATGGTGTTTTTGATCGAAAACTTACGAGCAACCAATGACGAAGGAGCAAGTGCATTATCATGATGCAGAAGCCTTGAATTGCCCGCGAAATTTGAACATTCACCTTAATTTTCTAACAGTCCACGTGGTTACTTTTCGATTTTAGAGAATTTTCAGTGTTATTACCTATAATGGATATTTTAACTTGGTCTCGCATAAACACAATCCTCCGTCGATAATCAATTTTCCAAAACAGAACTTGAAACTTCATCAACTTCATCAACTTCATAACTTTGACAAGTTTGTTCTGTGAATAATTGATACTGAATATGCTTGAACATCATAAGAGGTTAGAAGTATGGTATTTGTTTTCTTTCAGGCTTCTTCCAGGTTAACAAACACTTCCGGTCCGCAATTTCTCTACTTATCGCCAAAACTCAATAAAGGTTTCCATGTCCTGGCCCTCGGACTATAGAAAAGGATATCGCATATCAGCGAGCGACGGTTTCTTTTGACGACACATTTTATATTCACAACGTGTGAAGTATATTACTTTTTTCCCTTCGGATTTTATTGGAAGAGTAACATGTCGGTTTTATGATTGTTGCATAGAGATATGTCGTTATTCCAAAGGAGACCCACAGGGAAATACAGAAATGGAAAAATGGAGTTATTGATGAAATTGTCATTGACAAGGTGACGAACTAGCAATATTGTTGGGGAGAGAGTGTCTATGTGCCGCTATATTTCATTCNTAAGCATAAATGGCATCCCTATAAGTTCTACTGTGTCCAACATTTGAAAGAGACTGATTCACCTCGTAGAGTGGAATTCTTTGAATGGTTACTTGTCAAGACTCAAGAGGATGAACATTTCCTTGACAATATTATATGGACGGATGAGGCCAAGTTCACAAAAAATGGATGATAGTTGGATGAATACATATCTCCAAAACAGAACACAACGTGTTTAATTGTATGTAAATGCAAATGTGCACTATTCTGATCCTCTTGTTGTCACCACCGGTGTCCCCCAGGGAAGTGTTCTGGGACCAACATTATCTATTTCATTCGTCAATGACCTCCGCACTATCAACAAAAGTAATTTCACTGCCCGATTCGCTGACAACACATTTTTTGGTGTGCACGCTGATGATATCATTGTAGTCTCAGAAAAAGCCGAAAATTCGGTTAGTAATATGAAATCCTACTGCTACAGATATAGAATTGTTTTAAATAGTTCTAAAAGGAATATCATTCTATTCACTCCAAAAAATATTGATTATAGTGTTCTATTAAGATACGACCATACTTCAATAGAACAAAAAGAAGTCATTAAGTTTCTTGGGGTATGAATCGACTCACACCCCACTTGGGGGCATCACGTAGACTATATAACTAACAAGCTATCTAGACACTATTATGTTCTATGGGATCTTAGAAAAACTGTTTCTCTGAATATCCTACTCAATTACTACTATGCATATGTTCACTCCACCCACAATTATTGCATCATTCGTTATGGAAATTCAACCCGAATCAATGAAGTATTAGTTCTCCAAAAGAAAATCCTGAGTTATGACTTCCACTTCATCACTCATCTAATGTTTCAAGAGGTCCCCACATTATTGATACCTTATGTAATAAAATGAAGAAAAGCTGCTATTCTACTAGATTCATGTCAAATCATTGCAGCTCAAGTATACTCTTAACTTCTATTCTGTTGAAACGATATTTCTCCTCCAGAAATATGCAGTTAGAATAATAGCTAAGCTAGGGTATCGTGATTCATGTAGAGATGCTTTCAAACAGCTAAAAATTCTTCCAGCACCTACATACTAGAGGCTAGTGCATACGTTTTTAAAAATGAATATAATTTTCAGTCCTCTCTTCCAAATCATAACCACAATACTCGTTCGAAAGATCTAATCATACCAAACGCTCATAGAACTTCTTTGTATGAAAAAAGCGTAGAGTACAGTGGATGTAAATCATACAATATGCTTCCAATAGCTCTTAAAAATTCCCCAAATATTAATGTTTTCAAAAGTCTGCTGAATAAAATGCTACTTCAAAGGACTTGTTACACCATTCAAGAATTCACCAATCAACTAACCTGAGATCTTGAGCTTTAGCACATTTGGTTAAAGTGTTTACTTTCAATACTTGAGAAATTGTGTGTTGATTATATTTTATTAGCCCTGTATATCGATCTGCCATAGGTCGTTATAGAAACGCGTATCGAGAGAAAGTTTTTTCACTCCAGTTGACTTTTCAGCCATACCAGTGTGGTAATCTTGTCTCCTTTTCTCAAGTGATATTGATTCTCATAAAAAATTTAATCAAACACTTTCACAAGATAGATCTACAAAAGTAAGTGGAAATTACTTCCGGAATGTGTGGAACATCCTTCCAGCTTTTCATTGAATAACACGTTACTGGCCACATAAAAACATAACACTGGGGTGGAATTTTTACGAGCGCCAAATCGCTGATGTGTTATTGCACATTTTTTATCAGTCGAAAATGCCAACAAAAATCGAATATCCCATCTCAGATTTACGAGTCCCGTAATAAGAATTCCGAAAATATGTACCACATTAAAATGTTTAATGAAATTTTCAAGGGATTTTATTGCTTCGAAAACATCGTTCAAAAATGAATGAAACATCAATGGAAAGCTAACATATTTCCCCAGAAATTGGTGTGCCTTTCAATAATTTTGCATATGTACGAGGTCTATTCAAAAAATAAGGTGGATTTTGATTTTTCTTGATTGATATTTATTTATTCATACATTTCTTTTCCCTTCAAAGAGAGACAATTGTGTCGGCGTTTTTTCCAATTCTCAAAGCAATCCTGATGAGCACTTTTTGGTATGTCCTTGAGCTCTCTGCAATCTTGGAAACAGGAAAAAGTTGCAGGGGGGCAATACTGGTGAATATGGTGGCCGAGGCATGATCATGGTGTTGTTTTTGGGTATTGCTTCTCTCAAGCGGCACATAACTACAAGATAACTGTCATTATTGACCGTACGACCATGCGGCAAGAACTCCTGATGCATTACGCCACGGTGGTCGAAGAAAATATTGAGAAAAACCTTGACATTTAATCAGGTCAGTTTTTTCTATATAACAGCAAATCACAAAGTTGTACGAATAACGCCATATCACCCGGATTTCGATTCAATTGAGTTGGTTTGGGCTGGACTGAAAGATTATGTGGCTCTTCTTCCAGTTTGTAACACATGGGCCTAGGATAGGAAACGCGCTTTTTCTCTTCAAAATTGACTTTTTACATCAACGTAATCTCCATCAATATTACAAAAACAATAAAACATTAATTACAATAAAACCTCAAAATAGGCCTCAGTTTTAGCAATAACCTCTTCATTTGAGCGGAATTTCTCACCAGTGAGCATTTTTTGAGGTCTGCGAACAGCAGTGACCAGCATCAAGACAAGGTGCTTTGTCTTGATGAAAAAAATTTTTTTTCTTTGCCATATGCGGTAGTTTTTATGCAATTTCGGCCGTCAAATGCTCCAATAACGCTTTATATTATTCATTGTTGGTGGTACCTCCTTCTCAAGATAGTCAATGGATATAACACCACGCATATCCAAAAATACGGTATTTTTTCCCATCAAGAGTTAGTGTAAAATCAAAACACGAAATTGTTTTCATCCATTGTTTTGAAAATGACAAAAGTATTGTCACTCTTAGCACAATAATTCACAAACTTATGAGTAGAATATCATAAAATTTCAACAGCTCTCTTTTGAAGATCAGTACTAACTGAAAAAGCGGTGAATGCATAGCGCCATCTATGTATTAGGTCTTGACGTTTCAGTCCATGTAGTATCTGAAAGTAACTTCTATGCATGGTCTCCTCATCTTTGTATAAAGGTAATTTTCTGAAGTTGATTGATTTCTTTCTTTCATCTCAGTACAAATTTTTATATTGAGACGGGGAACTGTTTCTTTTCTCAACACAAGACACTTATTCACTTAATGACTCAATTCTTCCTCACTTGAACTTATTCGAGAATCTGTATAACTGCAATTCTCCTGATTATACAGACTAACATCTTTTTCAATTTCACTTATTCGGACTTCCATTGTCTACTATATAAAATGATTTGAAATCCCTGAAACAACTTAAAAAGAAGAATTAAAAATGAATAGCTGAAAATAACAATTAATAGAGTCTTGATGATTCCTCTTTTAGTCGATTGATGATGGTTGGATTCGTCGTTCAGATACTGTCCCGTATGAGTGAGTTTTCGGTATACAGATGTTTCCCACTTAGTGTCGGTCCTCTTCACCAAAACGTCTAAGAATGGCAATTCGTTTTGGATTTTCTTTTTCATTGTGGAAGTGATGGAAGCTCTCACGCTGTTGATGTGTTTCAGGAAGGCGTCTAGTTCAGTATTCCCATGGTTCCATATTATGAAGGTGTCGTCAACATCTCATCTCATCTCATGAAACATTGTCAATCACCTTCAAACAAACATCTTTTTCAATCTGCTGAAAATATCTCAATGATCAAGCACAAAACTATTGAAATCCTTCATCGTACCCAATACAGCTCTAATACCTTTTGACATGTTGTCCACAGAATCAACAAATTCCTCTCGTATTTTCAATCGACCCATCACCACTCTGCCTTTCCATTGATGGCCATAAATCACGAAATGGCCGCTGGACATGCCTTTATTGACAGCGTCCGCTCGAAAAATACATTTTTTAATTTGGATCGTTGGAAAATTAATTGTAGGTCCGTTTTAATCCATTCAAGAATTAATATCGCATCTGCATCATCCATCTGTTCATATTGCCGGTGGAAATTGTGAAAAACGGCCTCATTGGGGAATCGTTTTTGAAACTTGTTCAATTAGTTTTATGGAATTTCCGATGAAAATCGTTTAACGAGTGATGGAAGTTGTTGGAGCAAGTGCGGAATTTCTGATGATGCACTGGTCGATGCACGCCACTGAGCTGTAATCGGAAAATTCTCTATTCGTTAAGAGTTGATGGTTTGAACTGGAACCTCTGGCGTACGATGAATCTATTGATAACAGTTTCTCAACACCAGAACAGAAATTACGTTCGCTCGACGCGCATTTGACTAACCAGGTTAGCGATCTCCGGAGATCGTTATGACTTAATTTCACTAATATATTAGTGTTTTCATTGGCTAGTTGCCTAACTACCACTGGTTAGTATTACCCAATCACTACTTAACTACTACATAGGATCAATAACAGGTAGTTGTCAGGCCAATAGCACATAACATTTTATTCTGGTGTTGGGAAAGCGTTTTCACTTGAGTCCTAAAAGAAGACTGAGTCTAAAGCATCTATTGAATATCTCTCTTTTGAGAATACGAAAAAAAACTTCCAACATCCGATAGTGTTAGGTTAGGTTAGGTTCACGAGAACGTGGTCTTTCGCAGACCTAAATTTTGCGTCGTGACTCCAGCCTGCACTCGTACAAAATGCATCTGACCCAGGAACTGAAAGTACACGACCACAGACAAAGACATGTGTTTGCTGAATGGGAGTTACCATTCTGTTGAAGATCTCATACAGATAATTCCGACTTGTCGGTCATTTACACCATAAAATCTCCATTGCAGAAGTTACGAAAGATGTCACGCTGTTTATATGCCGCAAAAGACCGTCCAGTACTTCAATAGTCAACCATTTTATCTCTGTTCCTCAGACGGAAAAAGCAGTAACAGTTTTTGATGTAGCTTTTTTTTATATAGATATTGTTTGGACTTTGTCATTAGAACTTTCATTGTATTGTCACTATTGAATATGATTATTACAGTCTTGTATAGTAGTTATTTCCAATACCAATTGGAACAGCACAGAAAAGGAATTCTCGCCTCGACATAGGCGTCGGCATAGTATTTTTCAGTGGTAGTTTTTCAGTTACTTATTCCTACAATCATAGCAATTGATCACCCCATGGAAAAGTTATCTCAACTGAATTTTTCCACCATGTGTAATTATGAAAAACCTCCAAATTCAAGGTAGTTGATTTCCGAGTCGAAAACTCTAAAATACAATGAAAACAAAAATAATCACACCGAATTCTCGTCAAACATATATTTACAAAATAATAGAACTGATATTTTTGCACTCGACGCGCGTTTCGCTAACAAAGTTAGCATCTTCAGGAGAAGCAAATTGATACTTAATCTAAAGACAAGGGTTAACTGATTATATACCTAAAGATTTTTGGTCCGATGTGGACTTTGTTTGTTAAATGATGATTATCCTAATTGATTTTTCAGTAATTAATTAGTGGAACCACTACCTGCAAATTGATTTGTCCGCTTTTTAATCTATTGTTTACAAATTAATTTGCAGGTAGTGGTTCCACTAGTTAATTACCGAAAAATCAATTAGGATAATCATCATTTAACAAAGTCCACATCGGACCAAAAAACTTAAGGTATATAAACAGCTAACCCTTGTCTTTAGATTCAGTATCAATTCGCTTCTCCTGAAGATGCTAACCTTGTTAGGGAAACGCGCGTCGAGTGCAAAAATATCAGTTTGGTGTTAGGGTAATTGATCTCTGAAAAAGTTTTCAAAAATCGGTTTGCAAAACCACACACTACCTCACCTAACCCCACGAACACACGGCACTGATAGAGGAATTTTGTGAAACGGACAAAAATCAGTATTCAGCCAGTCCAGCTAGCCGAGCCTTTACTCCTCGACTACATTTGATAGCACGTTTACTAACTATCTGGGCGACTAGGGGCTACAGGCAAGAAATGTTTATGACTGTACTCTCATTTTTATTGCCGTTCCAATTGGGAATGAATAGACTATACAGGTTGTAGTCGGAATTCTAAATGTCCAACACGGACCTGCAATTTTTGTGTAAATTTTTTGATCGGTAACTTGTTGTGATAACTTGAAAGCATGCTCCAAAAATCTCGCCTACCGGCAGTAACGCAAAAATTCCAGTGCCGAAAATCGAACTAGGTTTGTTGATGCTCGCAACAGCTGCAAACTTGACCCAGGCATCGGTTTTTTCCAAAAAGATAAATGTCTCCGAGCCAAATATAATAATATCAGGACAGACAATTCCGTGTTCGGTTTCGATAAGTTTCTTGGGGGTTGAAATGGACATGTCTAAGCACAAGCATGTCGCCGAAATTGCAAAGGCTGCTTCTCAAAGGCTTGAAACATTGTTTCGAACCAGAAAACTGTACACACCTCAGCAACTCTTGATTCTTCATAAAGCTCAGATCGGACCTTTTTTTTGGGTATTGTTCTTAAGTATGGAGCTTCGCCCTTAAGCATATCCTGAAGCTGCTGGATTCCATTCCGAAAAGAGCCATTGTTTTGAAACTCAACTCAGCATACCTCAACTTCACTGTTTAAGGACTCTTTCATTTGGAGAACTGCGATCATGTGGAATAAACTAACTGAGAACGTCTTAACAAATGGATTCATTCTCCAGCGACTCAAATCCAATGTGAATCGCTACTTTCGCAAAGACACAGAGCGCCTCAAGTATTTGTCTGAAGTGCTTGTGTTTTGCCTCTAAAAATAACAGCGTAACAAATAAAAACTAAGTAGAAATCAGACAAAAGTATCCTATATTCAATATGAATTTCTACAAAATGAATAGGTCATCAATCGAATGAGTACAATATCCTATCTGCAAAAGGAAATTAAACGTGTGCTGCTGCAGTCATGAAGTGATTGATAACTAGCAACCTGGAACGCAATTTATGTGATTGATTAGTGAATGCATTTGAGTGTAAAACATAGAGTTAACTTCCCACGGGAACTGAAGAAATCGATGTTCCTAGAAAAAAATCCAGGAAAACACCACAAGCGATGATCCAACGAAATGTCACGCCGCGCTTGAACTAATTGCCTTTTTGTACACTACTATAAATTAGTCGGTCCAGCAAGTGTCAAAAGTTAAAGTTCGTGGCAGTTTTTATTCATTTACTAATATATCTGGGGCAAAGAAGGTTCAACCACCGAACAACGGTTGTGAGCTCGCTTGTCGCAGATGTGATCAGTTTGTTTTTCGAATGTACGAGGTTTTTCCGAATTCCGACAAAAGCGCAAATATCAGTAAGTTCATGACAGTCATATTGATATTCTCAAAATAAAACATATAAATGGAGAGCCGAGAATCATAAAAAAACACTAAGCTTGTCTAAACAGGAGTACCTCATCAATGTATAGTGCTACTATCAAAATGTCAGAGGTCTCAATACAAAAACAAATGACTTTCACAAATCTATCTCTAGAGCCGATTTCCATATCATTGCGATCACAGAATCCTGGATCCAACCCAACGTTTACAACTCGGAACTCTTTACTGATAATTATGTGGTCTTCAGAAAAGACAGAAACCTCGAAGCATGCTCCGTATTAGAGGTGGTGGCGTTCTGTTAGCAGTGAGAGATCACAGTCAGGCGGTTAAAATTAATATTTCTGAATTCGAGGGAACTTCTTTATTATTGATGTCATAGATTGTAAGTTTGTATTCAAGCACAATTTTTTTTTTCATGTTTGTGATTTACATACCTCCAAGCACTAGCGAAGCTCATATCCTGAAATTATTTGAAACTCTAGAGTCACTTGAATGTTCATACGATAACAAACTTCTCATTACAGGTGATTTCAATATACCAAACTATTCAAACGAAAATCTCATAAATGGGAATCACAACTTGGACAATCTCCATCAATTCAATAGTTTTCATGATCTAAACCAATTCAATTATCTGCCTAATATTTCAAATCGTTTACTTGACCTTGTCTTATCTAATTTTCAATGCTCTATATCCCACGATGAACTACCCCTTCTAACCGAAGATGGCTATCACCCAGCACTGTACATAATTTTTGAATTATCATCACCAGAACAAGCAATACCATATAACTCATCAGAAAGCAGGTATAACTTTCGTAAAGCCAATTTTCCATTTTTATATACTCTAATGCAAAATGTTGACTGGTCGCCCATCGACCATTGTACAGAACTCAGCCACATAATTATTCCAATCATTATTAACCCCAATTATTAGTCAGTGTGATCCGGTTAGTCACAACTTCATTAGAAAATATCCTCCCTGGTTCAATAATAAAATAATCAACGATATTAAGAGAAAAAATAAATTTTTAGAAAACTGAAAACTACAGACTCAGGTATTCTCAAAGAAGAATTCCAATCTCAAAAAAAAATAAGAAAGGTACATCAAGAATTCCTAGTATTCTATTCTGGGACGATGTTGAATACAACGATGCCTCCGAAATCGTTAATGCATTCGCACATTTTTTTAAAAGTGCATATTCTCCACCCCTACAATCATATGAACACACGAATGTTACCTCATTTCTTTAAAATATTTTTCACTAATTGAAATCTGTAATTCTCTCAACAAACTAAAACCAAAACTCACAAGCGGGGATGATAACATACTTAGCTTTCTCGTTAAAGATTGTGCACACCTCCTAGTCATACCATTACAGTCAATCTTCAATCTAGCACTGAGCACAGGATGCTTTCCTAACAAATGGAAAATATCAAAAATTTGCCCAATTTTCAAAGCTGGTGCAATAAACAATATCCAAAACCACCGACCTATAACCTTGTTATCAAACTTTGCAAAGGCTTTTGAGATGTGCTTGTACAACAGAATCTTTCCTGATGTAGAGAATTTAATTTCAAACAATCAACACGGTTTCTTTAGCAAATATCAACAATAACTAACTTAATGTGCTTCACACGATCAGTAAGTAATGCACTTAATAATAACCTACAAGTAGATACTGTCTACACAGATTTCTCGAAGGCGTTTGACAAGTTTGACAAGTTGGATCATAACATTCTTATCAATAAACTTCACCAATATGGACTCGACTCCCAACTTTTAAACCTTTTCCGCTCATACTTAACGAAACGTATCCTATTCGTAGATTATAGGGGTCACAAGTCGTTCCAATTTATTGCAACCAGTGGTGCCACTCAAGGAAGGAATTTAGCACCACTTTTACTCTTACTCTTCATTAAAGACAAGGGAAATACTCTCTCTAGCAATTTCTAACTCTTTGCAGATGATTTGAAAATCTTTCGGCCCATTACATCACAGGAGGACTGTAATTATCATTCTGTGTTTTCTTCTTCAACTTATCACAGCAATAGTAACAACAATTAGGTAATCATTGGCTGTCGCGGGCCAGATTGATGACACTGGCGGGCCGGATTTGACCCGCGGGCCGTAGTTTGGAGACTCCTGCCGTAGATGAAGCGGAGACAAGAGTTTTGGATTTTTAGCGTAAATGTTGCCTTAAGACAACAACAATAGATCGTATCGCAATAAGTAGAGGAAGAAAGAATTAGAGACTTGCAAAGTATTTTTTAAGATTCAAATTCAAAGTTGCACGAGATCCAAACAGAATTTTCAGTTTTCATATACTTTTATGAATGCATTCTCTTTGAATCGTAAGGAGGAAACTTTCCAGAGCCCAAGATTCTCCACCACATCACAAATCTGTACAGGAATGTTATTGATGGTAACACAAGTATTTTTTTTGATGCATTGTTCGCCTCACGTACAGCATTGCCTTAGATTTGTTTGGATATAATGAGAGAGAAGGATCGTTGGATATTTTGAAAATTCTATCGAGGTCTTCGTTAACGTTGTGAAAATTGGCCCCGAAATGGATCGCTGTGGAATCCCACAAATCAGTTCACTTGTTTGAGAAACTCTAGTATTGAGTACAACTCGTTGCTTTCAATAACTTAGACAGCTGTCAAAAAACATAATTGAGAGTATCGATTTAGGGTATCGAAAGCTTTCGAATAGTCTTAAGAAAACTAGAATAGTTGACATTCCTGAGTCGGTTGCCTGAAAGATACGATTTGTGACATTCAGAAGGGCTGTCGCGCAGCTGTTTTCAAGAATTCCACAAGTTGAGACCAAGATCTTTGAGCTGATTGACAATTTTGTATTTCGCTAACGTAGTTCCACTACCGAAGTGTGTCCAGAAGTATCACCCGAAGACGGGAAACTAACAATCGAAACGTCGTGTAGTAGCTAGGTGTATTTTCTTAACTTGAAATTTTCGAGATTTGGAAAAACATTTGTTCGTTTCCGTTTTCCACTGTAGTAATGATTTGTTTTCCACAATATTTGGTGAAAAGTTGAGCTTATATTAATTTCCCTATACATCAGAAGAATTAAATTGCATCCGCTGAAAATCGCAACCCTATGTGTAACTTTTCAGTGGACTATTACACCAGAGCCATTTTTTTAAAATCGTGAAATAGGGCGAAGTTGGAAAAAGAAATAGTGGAAACGTGCATTGTTCGAGATATCAATTTCGAAAACTTCCATTACACGAGTCCCAATTCCCAGACTCGGGAAACAAATTAATTGTTACATTGTTCTTTTCTCGAATCCGATCGGGATTTCCAGATCCGGACAAACGCAACAAAAGTTCCAATACTGCCAACTCCGCGAGAGTTTTGCAACAACTCTAAAAACTTCGCCGACTCGATCACAATCACCCGAGGAAATATTGGTGTGGAAATTTAACGACGTCTGAAATTGAAAATTACGAACGGTTGAAGGAAAAGTGCATAAAAGGAATTCATAATGCGCAATAAAAGAATCTAATCCCTGGGTTGGTTTTTGCTTGTGTACCCAAGTTTGGACGTTTCTAGGAGAAAGGTAATTTTCTGCGTTGTGAAAAAGTATAAAACTAGTCAAGTAGCGATTCATATTGGATGTGAATCGCTGAAGATTAACTCCATCCGGAAAAACATTCTCTGGCCGTTCATATTCCACATAAAGGCAGTTCTCCAAATGGAAGAGTTCTTAAACAGTGACATTCGAGGTGTACAGAACTCTTTCATTTGGAGACCTGCGTTTATTTGATATAAACTTCCTGAGAAAGTTTT
Organism: Leptinotarsa decemlineata; assembly: GCF_000500325.1. Classification (NCBI taxonomy): domain Eukaryota; kingdom Metazoa; phylum Arthropoda; class Insecta; order Coleoptera; family Chrysomelidae; genus Leptinotarsa; species Leptinotarsa decemlineata. The sequence goes on from NW_019293186.1 coordinate 43,027, forward strand.
TCCTGTAGTGCTTGTGTTTTGTACTTACAGAAAAACGTTTTCAGAATTTCGATGAATGTACACAAGTATCAATGAAAAACTTGAATAAAATGATCACAATTTCTAGTTGATTTTCAGTTTGTAAGATGCTTAGGCTAGTACAGTTGAGGAAACATTTTCTTGTTAACTTATTTTCATTCACAATTTATGAAATGATATATTTGAAGTAAAACTGATAACTTTTATTGATGAATATACGTTGGATAAAAAGTTATATTGGAGGTATAGTATCACTTTTTGTTACACTAAATGATATTTTTGTAGCAGAAAAGTAATCAGTAGTAGACCTAAATTTGTCTGACCATTACTCACAATTCTTGAAAATTGCTTCCAACTTACAAAATGAAGCCAGCAATGAAACAGGACAACTATGAAGCTGCCAACGTCATCAACATGAGTTCCCGCCCGCTCACTGGAATAGAGGAATCCTTGTTGAGGAAAGGCCTGAATTTCGCCATTACGCCAACATCTGTGCCCACTTTGGAGATAATTACTGCAGTGGAATCCACCAGTTCCCTCATTGACCAGACCGAGGCAGAAGAGTACAGATGGAAAATTAGAGAACAGCTGGATCGAGAACCAGTTCCAACATCTAACATCAGCAATGAAGAACGTAGAGCTCTGAACGGCCTACGTAGAGACAACATCATCAAGATCCTACCTGCAGATAAAGAAAACGCTACTGTGGTAATGGATACCGTTCTCTACGAACAGAAGATCGGAGAGGTTCTTCAAGAGGGACGATACACAAATATCGTATGGGACCCTACTGCATCAATCGAAAGGAAGTTGTACCAGATTGCCATTTTTATGAGATTGTGGAAAAATGAAAAGTCGTGCAGTATCTGTTGAGAGGATCAGACCTCATTATAATCTGCTCTATTTTTGGTGTTTGATGATATGTCTATCAAGTACAGGCAATATTCCATTCGTTTATTTATTTGAAGACGTATCGTGGTTTGAAATCCCTCTGGAGTCAGGAGGTATGTAAAAAAAACTGTTTTGAAAAAAACCGTTCTATATCGGAATGACAATTTCAAATTACTTCCGTTCATGCAAAATAATAAACATGAAACGGGTAGTGAAATGTACCTATTTCACAGGGTCTTTGTTTTGGGATGTACTTTTGGAGCTTCCTGGTTCCCAAGTTTCCATTTTTTTTCAATGCGAAAGGCAGCAGATTTTGATGGATCATCGTTTTGCTGAACACTCCTCAATCGCTGAGATGCTCAGTTGCTGAGACCATTTGGTTTTGAGCCTATATGTTGACGAGTCCAGTTCATTTTGATCATTCCTGATTCTATATTTTCGTCTGAGTTTCCATTCAGATGAACGAAAAACATTATATCCAATTGAATGTCACCACTACCTTGTGAAGATTATTGAGGTCAGTGTCACCTAGTTTTAAGTATGTTCTGAAGTTATTATAGAACTTGGTTAGAATTTGTCGTTTCCCTGCAATTTTTCTACGTTTTGTAGTATATGTATATAAATACATTCTGCAAATATCAAAGTTTATAAAAATAACTCAAAATGATGTGGAAAACACTGAAACAGTTGGCATATGAGCTCTTTGCACAACTTCTAACTTATTGTTTTGAAATATCTTTTCCATCAAGAAAGGTATCGACTGGACCATTAAGGAAGAACTCTAATTCAAAAATAGCGGGGTGTCTCCCGAGCTAGAACACCTAAAGAATAGAGTGTCTCTGTTCAATAGGCTAGCAAAGCATGATGACAATTATAATGAAATTTGTAGGAAAGTTAATAAGGAATACAAAGAAGAACTACCATCTATGAATAGGAAATATAATGATGAATTGGTTAACAATGTACACAACAAGTCTAAAGCAACCTGAAGAATTATTAATGATCTACAAAAGAAACAATCCAATAAACATGAACTGATTTTAGTTGAAAACAGTATACAGTATACGGGTAAAATATTAACGGAAATTAAAATATTAACGGAAAAATTCAATGCTCACTTTACGAAGCCGCTATCGGAAAATTTCTCAATAGATACCGGATTCCTTGAGAATAACATCCCATTCAATTCCCACACTTTTTTATGTCTCTTATCACTGAGAGGGAATTGATACAGTTCATGAATAGACTGAAAAACACAAATGCATGCGGAATAGACCAATTATCAACCAGGTTGATTGAATGTTGCTCATCTGAACTGTGTACTGTACTCACCTTTTTAATAAATCTATCAACAGAAAAAGGTATTTTTCCAAATATAATCTAAAATTAGCCAGTTTGACGCCTATATATAAAAGGGGGATAAAAATTATTTGAATAGCTCCTCTGTGGATCGAGTGTTTATGATACAGAACTATGCAGTAAGGATCATTGCTAAGTTAGGATTTAGGGAGTCCTGTAGGGGAGCATTTCAGAATTTGAATATATTAACAGTTGCAGGAATATACATACTTGAGGCATGTACATATGTATACTGCAATAAGAACAAATTGGTTGCCAACAGACCCTCACATACCCATTTGACACGAAATGGACACTTTCTTTACTATATTTACTATACTAATAAAAAGCAAATGAATGAACTACAAAAACGGCTGCACATGATCAGGTGAAAAATATCCAGGGAATAATATTTCTTTCACAGATGTTGACAAAAAACCTTTTAGAAAGTTTTGATAAAAAATGAGAAACTGGAATGCGATTTTGTTTTGTTGAGTGGTGCGTTGTCATATGACTATCATTGTATTGTCAATATTCTATAGGATATTTTGAATTTTTTTGATATGGCCGAACAGTTTACATTCAATGAATATGCAGATATGCATGTATTTT